>CM067360.1:79994814-80064511 GCA_034401795.1 Chaetoderma sp. LZ-2023a
CAATGGTCTTCTTTATTATCGAGTATGTTTAGTAATACCAGAAACTTATTTTAAAAACCTAGTCCTCCAGCAACTGCACAATAACATAGGACATATGGCTGTAGAGCGCACTAAGGAATGCATTAGAACATGGTTCCATTGGCCTGGCATCCACACATCTGTAACTGCCTGGGTGGCACAGTGCAAACCCTGTCAAAAACGCATCACTGACACCAAGACCCAGCGCCTGAACCACACTATTTCACCCACGTAGTGATGGCATGGTCAAGCATTTTAATCGAATGCTGGCCGCCATGCTCTAAAGAAGTTGATGCCAATCAGCGTGATTGGGACATATGCCTTCTTTACATTATGTTGGCCTACTGAACCTCTGTGCATTGTAGCACAGGTTTTACTCCTGCCTACACCATGTTCGGTAGAGAGCTGTCACTGCCAGTCGTAATGCCACGATTAACCCATGAACTGAATAGTATGTCATTGTACATAGAACTTCTGCGTACCGGCCTATCAGAGGCCTATCAAACCATCAGAAATGGACTACAATTTGTACACCGATGCCAGAAATCGTATCACGACAGAGAGGTTCATAGTTGACCTTATCAGAGTCTGCGAGTATGAAATTCAAGTTGATGAGTGATGTCTGTAGGTAGTTCTGCTTGACTTGTGTCCAAGAGAAAGCTGCACATCATACTTTCATCCTCTTGAAGGGTTTTTAGTAATTCTGATTCACTACGTACATTATCCTACAGTTCGGTCAGTATCTGCTTCAGAATAGGTTGTCTAATTGATTGGCTTACAGAGCAGCTTAGCATAAAGTGCTCAATGGACTCATCTTCTTCAAGGCATAACAGACATCTTTGATCAGGTACTGGGCCATGTCTCCAGCTTCTGCTTCTCTGTACTGAAATGTGCCTGTCACTATCCAATTCTTCACTACCACTCTGTAAACATCTCTTGGACTATTGCTGATTGATGTTATTACTAGGTGTGGACTGCTAAACGTAACTTTTTCTGATGATATTCTCATTGCTGGGTAGAGTTCACTTTTACATTTGAGGTGTTTTAGCCAATATCTGTCAATAGCTGAGTTTACTGTATTCTTCCACGTGTTCTTTGTGAGTGGAGTATCTAGGATAGTATGTTCAGATGGAAGTTCATATATGGCTAACAGTCTTCTGGCCGTGCAGATCCAACTTTCACTTTCAAACCCCTTAAGTACTAGTTGTCTACATAACCCTTCATATTCAGCTGTGTTCTTGTTGCGGCACAGATTACCAAGAAAGTTCAGTATTTTTGGCATCTATGGTCGCTTCAATAGGATGTAACCAAGTAGTGAATAACAGACGACTGATGCAACTGTAGTCGGAAGAGTGAGTAGTTTGTTGAGAATACCTCTAAACTCCTTTTCAAGGAAGTCTACTTCTTTCTTGCCTGGTAGTACAACTTCTAGACCATATGTGAGCACAGGTATAATGTAAGCTGTTAGCATGCTTCTCAAAACTTGAGGTGGAAGCCCTCCCGTACCATGCATGCCAGGTCCTAATAGATGATATAGGGATCTACGAGCCTTCTTCAGAATATTCTCACATGTAGCTCGGCTACTTCCTATCTGAGCATCTCTTTGTATCCCTAGATGAGTAGCTGTGTTAACGATTGTAATTTGTTGCCTACCAATTTCCCATGGATTTTCCTGCTTGCTGTTATGAGCATTCTTGTCATTTGTGATGATTACACTCTTAGCGCCCTGGTATTCATATCTCATAGCATCTGCATATGTAGTTCCTAGGTTCAATTGGGTCTGTAAGTCAATTCGGTTCTTAGTGATTATGCTGACATCATCAACTACACATGGGCTAGCAATCTCTGTTACCCCAATCATGATTCCTTTGTTATTACCATCAAGCTGTAGAAGGAGTGGGTGTATGTGTCTCTTGTACAGGTTAGCAGAGATAATACCTCCCTGACCTACACCTTGTTGAATATTAAATGAACTTGACAGCTTTCTATTCCACTTCACCTTTGATACAGCATTCTGACTCAGGTTCCTTACTATTATTCATAAAGCACCTTGTATCCCATCCAAATATAGCTGTTTATAGAGATTATCCTGATATACCACATCAAATGCAGTCTTAGCATCTAGATATGCTTCATATACAGATATGCCTTGATCCTTTGCTTCTATTACTGCTTCTCTGACTAGAAATGTGCCTTGCAAAGGTGAAACGCCACTGGTCAAGCCTCTTTGCATGAAGCTATGCATTGGTAACAGCTTTTTCTCTAGTTCTACTCTCAATAGTACATCTATTACCTTTCCTATCACTGGCATAACCGTGATCCCTCTGTAGCTATTGGCGTCATTTGCAGAGTTTTTCCCCTTGTACACTGGGGTCAGAAGCCCTTCCTTAAGACTATCAGGGATCTTCTTACGAGTTCTGATAACGTTTATAATGTATGTAATCTGCATAATCAGATATATACCTCTATATTTCAGATGTTCTGCTGTGAGTCCGTGAACATCAGGTGCCTTGTTGGTAGACAGCTTACCAATAGCTTCTTCAATTTCAACAATGGTATAGTCTCTGATTTATGTATTTTCTTCACTTGCTATCTTTTGTAAGACTAGCATATCAAACTCGGTTTCACGTTTGAACATATCTTGAAATGAGGGATTGTCACTCATCTGGATTTCCCACTACCATACTATGTACAATCAGTTCGCTTACTGAAGTATTTTTGGAGGTTGAGTGTTGTTTAATAATTCTGTGATATAACTCTCTGTTACCATAATGTGTGTATCCTGTTTCTTGGTATAACATGTACTGACGTCTAGCATTTTCTTCACTCTATACTCTACACAAGGATTTTTTAGCTGCTTTTCTCCTACTACATGACACGAATGCTGGATGAACCGGTTCTCTTGGACATCCTGCTTTCTTATACTCAAAGAAGGCAGCTTGATTTTCGTGAACTGTGGCTGCAATTTTGGGGTTCCAAAGGCGATTTTTACATAGTTTAAACCATGGTAGAATTGGCATAACCTCTTCTGAACATTTGTTCAGCATCGAATTCACCTTGCTGAGTTGTGATTAAAAACCATAGTCGCCTTCACTTATTACACCAAGTTGAGATAGTCGGTTATGAACATTCCTTTCGTACTGAGCTTTATTTACTTTGTGCCAAATAATTTTCCTCTGTATTATGGGTTTTTGATTTGCCAGCTGTACATGATCATGTTTCAGCAGAACTATGCCCGTGACCGTAACATGATCAGAACTGTTCACTGGCAGATTCGTGAGCCGTCTGAATTTACAGAACTTTGACAATATGTTGTGACTGGTGAAAATAAAGTCAATCCGTGTAGCATCATAGCCATTGGCATGAATTAAAGTTGGCTCCACTGGAAAGTCATTAGACAGGTCTAGGTTATGTTCATCAATAAAGTCTCTTAGAATTATATCCCTTTTCTGTTCACACTTTGCACCAATGAGAGCATTCCAGTCCCCTGCCAGAATAAATTTCTGCGACTGGTATTTCTGTAGGATGGCATGTAATTCATCTAAGACATCATTATATCTATCGGCAGCTTCCAGAGATCGTCTTGAAGGCATATACACTGAGATAAGCAATAGTGTGGATTGATTTGTTCTCATTTCCGCTACTTTCAGTCTTTGGGTGGGAGTGATAAGATTATCATCATTTACAGCTTTAACTGCTGCAGAGTTATCATTATACAACAATGTCAGCTTGTCTTTCTCAAAATTATATAACCAATGTTCTTGCAGAAAAATGATATGATGACGCTTTAGTAGATGGATTAGTGCCTCCGAATTTCTTTTAGCGCTCTGACAGATACAAGTCACAATGGAAATGTGAGATAGTAATGCGATGAAGAATTTATATTAATGCCAAAAGGAGAATTAGAATAGGAATCAAAATAAGGTTTAGAAAAAGTGGAATTTTATGAACCAGATGTTATCCGTTTAAATCAAATTTTAACACCTAAATGAAGATTACCTATTCATGGGTTCTTTTATGGTTAAGGATGTGAACAGGTGTCAAATTAATGGTGATTAACCCAGCAGATAAGAAAGTAAAACAACAACATGGCCGGTTCCATATTGCATGTTCCTCTATAAATTGACAATTTACATTAATAATAAACTAAAATTTTCTTTACAGCTTACATCTAAATGATAACTAAACTGACACCTGGCTCTTCAATGAAGAGACATAATTTAATTTTAACAATATAGTGAAAACTTCTTCTTCTTTTCGTATCTGATCATACCGCCAGTCCTGTAAGTGACTATCGACATGATCATAAGCATTAAGTGCGTGGATCCATGGTTTATTAGAGTGCGCCGTGCGGCCCGGAACCTCCGTCTTCAGCACTCGAGGTTTCTGTCAGGGTTACCTCACCCTTACTTCCTTTAGTCGCCTCTTACGACACGCAGAGGATACGGAAGGTGTATTCTAAGCCCCACCTACAGGGCAAATAGTGAAAACTACCCCAGCCTTCTCTTCAAATAAGAAACACATTTTTTATAACGGTGTTCCTCAAGAACAAATAATCTTTACTAATTTAGTTTCAACCTGTGTCCACACAATTCCAGAAAAATTTAATGTAAAACCGTTGATGAATGATCAAACAGAAAAGTTCATCACTACAGGTTCAGTTGAGTATCGCTCACACAGAGCTATCCTACGGTCTCTAGATATCCATTGCTAAGACGGAATCCCACTTCATCCGTACGGTTTTCCACTCATCATCACACTGAAGATAAACTCGAAAGTCAAAATCATGTCATATCAAGTAGCTCCTCTAATCCAAATCAATCAAATGCGGACTCAATCCAAGGCAAAAGCCATCCCACATCAATTAAATGCCAACTCAATCCCCTATCAGTTTTGGAGCGTGCTATTCCATATGCGTCAAGAAATTCACCTCATTATCAGCACATTTCCTCTATGTCAAGGACTCTTCTCAGGGCAACGTCATGTTTCTTCGGGCCACTTCATCTACCTTCGGAATCGACCCGTATGCAACCTACTCCACAAGCCAAAATAATACAACTACAATTATATTATAACTACCTACCTGCATCACCAGCTTTGATCTATACAATACCTAGATATTTAACAAGCCATACCAACCTAAATTGCACCAAAAACTAAAAGTTTTTATATCTTATAATGATATTTTTCAAAAGCAAATTCCTATGCCAAAACTTCCCTGGATCTTGTTTGTATGTCCATTTCCATTTAGGCACTAAAAGATATCACCTGACTTAAAGTTTTCTTAACCAAACAAAACTTAACAAAATTTAAAGTTCCCCGGGCCAATAAAAGGCAAAATGGGCTAAATCTCGCAAAAACTGTAACTATTTAAAACGAATTCTGTGACACAGAAATCACTTTGTCACAGAAATGGTACTTTTTATGTCGGTTTCTTCATGATTCACTTCATACGCTGCCATTTTGGATTGCGGTGCTCTAAAAAATGTATGTCAGCCTCTTCAGTTGACCCATTTTCATCTGTCTGCGTACTATGGCCTATCTGTCAAGTCATGTTCTGAGATTCGAAACTTTTTCTAGAGGGATTTGATCTCTTATTTTCCTGACTTCTGTCATTCTCAGTTATCACGTTGTCACTCAGGATTATATACTTAATCACACACTCAGAGCCGCTTGGGTTCATAGTCTGCGAGCTCACAATCTGAGTATCGCTTCTTGGCTGCATCTCAGGATCTCTAACTTTATGACTGGGTCTCTCCGGACTTGCAATTTCACTGCTATGATACTCAGTTCTTGGTTGATTGCAGTTTTCTGCATGCGGTTCATCATCATTAGATATAACTTCACGATCATCTGAAGGACTAACTTGAGTACTAGGCTGATGTGCAATACTAGAATTATGACTGACATTTGTGTCTATCTGGTCTCGACGTATGTTAGTGTTTGCTGTGTGATTGTTATCAGCTCTTTGCTGAGTATGTAATCTTCTCGGCTGCATGTTAATATTATGCTGTCTTTGTATATTTCCATATGGAGGTGCTCACATATAGTGCATTGGATGAATGTTTGGAAAGTTGGAGTATGCTGGTAACTGCATCATGACAGGCGGTATAGCATGCACCTGTGTAAATTGACTCAACTGTTGTTCAATCAGTCTGAAACGATGGACAATTTGTTTTGAAGTTGGGAAATTTGTATTTGTGCCATATTTTCCTAAACACTATGGCGTCTGTCCTCTAGGAGCTTTCGTTGCAGCTCATACTGTACATCTGACTGAGATTTATGCATAGGTGTTACATTCTCGGAATGAGTTCTTAAGTTATTTATTGATTGTATATTATGAGGTGTTTCCCCTAATGTTAAGAGGCTCATCCAAAGTAGTTGATTCGAGCTTTCAGTTTCCTTAATGCGATTTTCAAGAGTTTTAGTATGTATGATTCTGCTCTTGCAATATCACTTTCCTTATCTCTACATTGGGGTTCTCATTTTTCTTAGATCATCTCCCCATTTTCTTAATCTCTTCTCATCTTCTCTAAGTTTCTTGTCCATCTTACTATCTAGATTTTCTCCTGCTACTGGCAGTTTTCCTGCTGTTTTCATTAATCTTTGTGATTGATTGCTTCCCATATTGCTGATGTTACACTCATTATGTTTACGTTTGGCATTTTCATCCTCCAAGCAGATTATACAGTTGAACTCATCACCCTGCTGTGGAGATTGGCATTTTTCATGGAACAGGAGACTGCATTGGACACACTACAGTCTAATGTCACTTTCTTCTAGAGTAAAGTTACAAGCTGCACAGGCAACCTCATCTTCAAGGCATCGCAGATCAACATCTCCCGGCTCTTCCAGGAGCTGCTCTGCAATTGTGCTCGGTTTACATTTACTAATGCTGTTCACCCCTGATCGCTTCTGTGCACATTTGCTACTTTTTGCTTGTGGCAGGTTGACTGCTTGAGTTTGATTCAGACTAGTTCCCATTATTATGCTGTTTACATTGTGCACTATATCTGTGGTGCCATACTTGTGCATCTCATTTGTATTTTCCACACAAGTTTTGTTCTTTGCTGTGTACACACTATTATCAGCAGTTCTATTATTACTAATGTCTTATGAACTAGTAGGGTGATCATTAATTGTTGTTTTTGGCATTACATGTGCAGTATTTGTATTTGTCCATGTATTACGCAATCCAGTACGATCAGTCTTATCTGTTTGCAGATTTATGGTGGCCGACTGAGAAGAGGAAATTTTCCTACTTGAACTTGTGCATTGTGAGTTTACAGATGAAGATGGAAATATAATAATATTGGTTGACGAAATCAAGACAGAGTTTACATTGATAAATGGTATCTGAATTGCTATCTAATAATTGTTTCTGTTGACTCGTCATTCGTGCACATTTATCATGAATCCAGTGATTACCCTCTGAGCACAATGTTGCTTTACTTTGACAGGGATGCTTGCATTTTAAGCAAATGATTGTCATAGGTTCATCACCATTGGCGTTTAGCTGAGATTTCATGGTGAACAATATATCTCTAACTTTGTTGCTAAACTCCTGCATAGAAAGTCAAGTTGATACGTTTAATCGGTTAATGCCATCCAACAGATAAGGGAAGTCGGTGAAAACAAATCTTGACACATTGTTTCCACTGATTAACAGTGAAGATTTAGTATGGTAATAGTTCATTGTATATTCTGGTTTAGCGCCTGAGGCAGTTTTACTGGAGACCATGACGACAGATACAACTGGTTGTCCTTTCTGATCCACGGTATCTTTAATCTTATATGACAGGTTGTTATACCCATCCTTGTCAGCATCTTTCAGGTATTGTAGGGTTACTATTTTAAGAAATTTATAGGCAGCAACACTGAGAAATATCTTCAATCCTCGAGATGTTTTCACAACCATGACGTCTTCTGGTCTACAAGCTGCCTGAAGTTTCTTATTGATAATAGCATTCTCTGTCATGCCATAACTGTTGGTGATGGTATGGGCTTTAATGTTACTATGTGTTGCCCTTTGCCCCTGGAACTTTATTGACATCTGCATTTTGTTGTCCATGGTATCAATATGATAATTTTCCTTGCTTATGGCCATCACGGGTGGCGGAAGTATGCAACTTAAAGACAGTATGAGGATTAGAGTTAATAGATGAACATACTATGACAGCATTTGTTGTTTTGTGTCTGGAACAGCCGCTCTACACATCACACAAGCTGTAATCAAGTAGTTGGTAGTCATATATGAATAATGGCAATTTCCTTGTCTCGCTTGACACTGCTGGTTCTAAGAATACAATATTATGCTTGGCAAATCTTTGGCAGGTGATTGCAACAGAGTTTGGCCAGGATTTGGATGAGTGATGGGTTAACCATACTATTAAAAGACATTATAATTGCATAAAAGATGATATAATCATATGCGAAATGTGCATAAATCTGAGGATTGCTGTAGCTTTAAAATCAATATGTCTAAAATCACCGGACTGTGTCACAAAGTACTTTAAAAGTTGAGTAATTGTTAGCAATTTTTTTTAAAACAGCACCATGGTATAATCCGATGTAGCTAGAACTGCATCAAGATTGCTTTAAAAGTTTATAATTAGAATAGGTTTAAAATCTTTAATATATGCACATTGCTAAAAGTCAACAGGACTACAGTTGAGAACACCATTGCGGATTGTACGCCGCTCAATTTGGATCAATGTATCCCTTTAAAGGCTATTGATTTGGAAATTGTCATTTATCATCCTAGTAGCATGGGGATAAGTGTCCAGACACGAGAAGCATAGTGATCGAGTGGTCTAACTCGATGATTTTCTTTTTGGTTAAGAGTAGGATAGATGTTACTTTCTTATTAACTATAAGACAGGAAATGTCAGTTTCATTTGACCTTTTCACGTTGTTTTTGTTCATCATCACAGATAAGAATATTACTAGATCCTACCTGCTTCTGTCTAGGTCTACTTATTCCCCAATGTACTCTCAGATGTTGTTTGACAAGATGGCTGCATCACGAGTACATGCCATCATATCAAGATGGCAGCGTTCTCAGAATTCCAGCGACCAGCTTCATACCTTGTTTTTCTTACTTTTGCTTCAGCTGTATCTAGGTAATCAGACTAGACATTTCTAATTGCGCTGACAATGTTAGTAAATTTAAATAGTATCTAAGAAAGTACAGCAGGACGTTCGTTAATGCTGCAAATCTGAACTTTCATTCAGCAGGCGAACACGACATTTTAATGTATCTTCGTGAAGAATGAATGAATCAGGATAAATGTCGCGAATGCTCCTCTCACACACAATAATCAAATTATTGTCACTCCCAGCACGATTTGTAGTACTAAAAACGTTTATAAAACTTTTTTTAAATGTTAATTCTTTTTTAAAATGTTAATTCACACAACTAAAACTACGTAAAACTTAGGCACACCACGCCGCCCTGAGCGAGCGTCTGCTCGACGCCGGGCCCACAATTGCTCAGCGTCCAACGACGTTAGGGGTGGGATTTACACAAGACCAAGAAAAAATCTTTATATAAAATTATTTTCAGCGGCATTTCAACGCTGTTTGAAAAAATGAGGTTCGATTTCGCCATAATTTACACTTTATTAAATCAATACGTCGTAGGAAAAATTGCATAAAATACGTATATTTGCTAGGTTTGCAACTGTAGTAACATATTTTGTTTAAAACCAGTTTTCGTTTCATGGTTAATCGTGCCAAGTTTTAATTTGCATAAAGTCAGTAAAGAGTGAGATTTGTGGTGAGACAGGGCTGATATAGCTTGTAATATATATATTCAACTCCTTCAAAGAACAACCGCATTTTGTGTAATATCAATTTATTCACCTGGTCAGAATTTCTTGAAAGAAATGGCAGAACGGGAGAACCTGTATCTCTACCGCTAACGATACTATTTAATCAGTCGTTCCAACTGCGTAAAATCCCAGTTGATTGGCAGAAAGCACAGATTACGGCTATTTATAAGAAAGGTGACAGATGTCAAGCTGGAAACTATAGGCCAGTTAGTCTTACATCAGTCGTATGTAAAGTGATGGAAAATGTAATAAGAAACCACATCATTAATTACATAAAAGATAATCAGCTTTTTTCAGCACGACAGTATGGATTCATCTCGGGCAGATCGACAACGCTGCAGCTATAAATGGCCGGAGGCACTGGACAATGGACACCCCATTGACTGAGTCTACATCATACATGGATTACCAGAAAGCATTTGACACCGTGCCTCACAAGAGACTTATAAGTAAATTGAAATCTTATAATAGGTTTACAGTGCTGAGCGATGTAGTCCCGCCATGAGTGTTCTTGCGGAAATCTTGTTTGGGGAAAACAGCTTGCGGGAACCAACCTGCAGGAACTTTCCTGCAAACGCATCATCGCACGTCAACTGCGGAATGACGTATCAATTTCAGTAACACGGTAGCCTAACTTAAGAATGACTACCGAGTATTCAAGTAACTATACTTCACAGTTTAATTATTTCTCTATATGTGTTTCGTTAATTATATTGTATCCGTAAGAACGGTCCTGATGACTAAAAGGAACCGTAACGGACACTTTCTTCATTACCTACTCGGTAATGTACTCTTCTCTTCCGGCAGTGCGATAATCTAGCCCCGCACTCCGGTAAGACTCATAACTCCAAGATTTTGTCTCTCTTCATGTTCCACTCAGCCTTGTGGCTTCTTAATTGTATGGATGTCCCCATCCGCACCATGGGCTGATCCGACTCTGGGAAAATGTTGGGGTTTCCGAGCGGTGATGGCCAGGGTGTGGTATCACACACATTCCCCGTGTATCTTTGGATACTTAGTCGTTAGCACTTCAGCCAATGTAGGAAGCACTGCGAAAACATTAATTAATTATTATTTTATTTACTGAACAAACCTCTCGCACCGCAGTGCAAAACAGGGCAACTTGTATATAAACCTAACGACAGGTTAAACGGTTAGTTCCATAGGATCTGGTGACGGGCGAGATGCGTATCCTCACCGAATTCCGTTAGAATGTCTGGGCATGATATTTAGATCTGCCACGCCCTTGCAGGAAGGACATTTATGTCGGTCATTCGTCTCTTTCACCCCCACCATAACGATAGGACAATGGTTTAATAATGCTTTCATGAAAAGTAACCTATGTCTTGTAACGTTTTATGTGGTTACGGGGCGGGATGTCCAGATTCTTATCCAGTTCGGAGATGTCACTACGTAACATGTATGAGCGCTGTCTTTAGTATTCATGTCTTAGGGCATCCGTTCTCAGTGACAGCCATGTCTAATAGCTAACAACTAAAAGCTAATTAAGCAAAGCAGAAGGCCCGCATAAATAAAAGCGGAAACTTCTAATTCAGCATACTAAGAATTACATAAGACGGTAACGGGAGAATCCACCGGGAATCGCTTGCCCCGTCTTCACGCAACCCTATAGTCATAATCTCACTAGGTATGGTCTTTTCCTTCCTAAACATTTTTTGGTTGAAAATGTTAGAGTGGCCCCATTTTTGCCTACTACTCTTCTCCCGCTTTGAGCGGTGGTGACACGTTCCCGAGATGGAGGCCCGCGCGAGGCACTTGCCTCTCGCAAGGATTCAGCGACGACGGTCCATGCCAGGATAATACTCCTCACCCAAACTAGCACTAGGAGTAGTGCCCGCATGAGGCACCTAACTTTTCGTCCGCGATACCCTTCTTCCTTTCAGCTTAGAGGTATAATAACTTATATTAAGTTAAGTAGTTAAGTCTCGTGTACGGGAGTCTCCCTTGCAGGGATACCTCTGCAGACCTACGAGTCTGTGTGGTACCTCCGGGAGCCCCATGTTTAAAAGTTCATCTACCTGTCTCTATGTCTCGTATTTTCGTATGCTCTTATTGTAGTTTTATCTAGCATATAATTGTTTAGGTAAACTCATTGTATAGACTTATATTTTTAGGTCACCAAATCAAATCCTGCAAGTCCGAAATTGCTATGGACAGGCATACTGGTGACACAAATTCTTGGGATGAGACAGTTGTGTTTAATGTTCGCAACGATGGTCGCACGGCCCCACCGGAACGATTGAGTTCCACCAGCCTTAGGAGCCGGTTTTTGTTACCCGCGGGACAGTCTCGTACAAGGTCCGTCACCCCGAGACCGGATGCTAACCAGCGTCATCACTCGTCATGCACTTGCAGCACGGCGAGTCGACATAATACACCAGAACGGCCCGACTACCCGGCGAGCTACAAGTGGCTCCTTGCCAGGAGGCCGCTGTTGGTAGACCTGTAGGCACATCAACGGGCGATGTGTTTGCGGGAGTATCTTCCTCGGAAGCGGACTGGAGGGATGCCCATGCTTGGCTAACCAGGGTTGGTCCATCCGTAGTCTTGACTACATCCGAGACGAACATGCCCCGTCTGTCGATTGCATCCATATGGACTGGATCCTAAGTTCAAGGAATTGCTGGAAGCAATTTGTGCAAAACAACTTTTCTCGAAAAGCCAGCTCTGCGGCCTCTAGGGAGGTGCGGGCAAGATGCTGTAACCCAAGGTTGGATTACAAGCATTATGGTACCAATGCTCACGGAGGATGACCGTTGGGTCCTTGGTGTCCCTAGTGCCGGAGTGGGTGGTCACGCTCATGCACTAGTGGATAGGATCCAGGCGCACTCGGAGCTTGTCCTGGCCCTATGTGATGAGGGTGTGAGGGCAGCAATGAATGCTGTCAATCACGCCTATCGTTTGCGTCAGGCGGATGCTTTGTCTTGCAGAGAATTCTGCCAACAGAATGGTCTCTCAACCCTCCGGTTCCACGAAGGATCTTCGAGCACTGGGGCAAACCCAATGTGGACTTGTTCGCCACAAGGGAAAATGCTTAAATTATGACTTATGTCTCGCCAATTCCAGATCCAAATGCCATCGATAGAGAGGCTCTGGCGATAAGCTGGAGACGGATGCACGCTTACGCGTATCCACCCACCATTCTTCTACCGAAGATATTGGTGAACATCAGGGAGGAACGGTGCCTGGTCCTGCTAATAGCTCCATTTTGGCCCAGCAGGGCGTGGTTCACGGATCTTCTAGATCTGCTGGTGGAAAATCCAGTGCAGTTACCCAAGATTCCGAAGATAATCTCCCAGGCCAAAGGACGCTTCCTACACCGAGCATCCCGAAATGTTGAAATTGACTGCGTGGATGTTATCAAACTTGAAATTTCCTCAAGTCTTTCAGATACTAGAGATGGAAGCGTACCATATTCACTGACTTAGGCGTGTAGTAATTGTGTACCAGTTTTCCAGCAAAGTAACCGAACTAGTCATTCCAGTGATAAATTTTCTAAAATAGACTCTTAGTCTTCAAATAACATCTTCTATGCGAAAATTGAAATTTTCTTGAATAAATCTATTTATTAAAGTGTTAATTACACCCATATTATACCAATATACACTGTACAAAAAGTACATGTAAATTACACTAAATAAGTATAATATATTTATATATGGACATTTTGAGTGGTCTTAATACAAATTTTACACAACATTTAAGCATTCGAAAAATATTTGAGTGGAAGAAACTAAATTCTTCCAGGATGGAAAAAACTGCTGAAAAACCTGTCCTTCAGAAGAAACTGCCAACCCTGCTCCATCATAATGAAAATGATTTTCAAATTGTTTACATATTTCTGCGTGGTTTTAGACTTAGTTTATTGTGGACCAAGAATTAGAAGAATATTAGTTTTTCAATAGACATTTGATTCATCAAGGGGGGGGGGTCTAATTTTTGAAGAAATGCTTATTTCGCAACACTACCACACATGATGTGTGATATAAGGAAAAATCAAAGGGCTCAACACATGGGACGCAGTCTTTTTAGTTATGAAATTGGTTCTGGCACAAAAACACCAAATGTAAAATTTTAGTTTGATCAGACCAACACTTTGACAAGTTTTTGCATAAAGGTGCGACAGGCTGAAATATTTGACTTTAAAATGCTCTAACCTTTGTATTAGTGGACCAATTTTAATAAAAATTTATATCATTTGAAAGGAAATTTCAGGAGGATTCTGAATGTGTGATCGGATTTAGAATTGCGGTATCTTTACTTCTGATGACCTTTTTATCCTCAGCTTTCACCTTGAATTTAACTTTGTGGGAAACCTACGAATGAAAAAGTGGATGCTGCAAGATTTCTGTACATGCAAGTTTTCTGTACATGCAAGTTTTCTATATTATGTTAACCTTTTAATGGTCTACATGCTAAGAGAATACAATTTTTTGACAATTTACCACTGGAATGACTGGCTCGATAACCGAGCCAGTCATTCCAGTGATAATTTTTCAAAAATTGTTTCAATATTCTTGATCAAATTTAACCATTAAAGGGTTAAATTTTCTCCGGTATGTTGTTTTTAGTTTCTGCACTATTCATTTACACAAAAATGCACACATGTATATGTTCAAAACCATGTAAAATGGGTGAGTATTTACTCAATGACATGTCCTCGGTGGCACTGTCAATCTAATACATTTTCTACCTAGGGATGATGTTTAGAATACATGTATATGTATACATGTCTTTTCTATCTTGGCTAAGTCCATCTTTGCAATAATATATCCTCTAGGTGATGAGGATATCAAAGATGGTGGTTTAAAGGGTAACAGAATATCATATTGATAATTTGAGGATTTAAGTATTAACAGTAAATTACACTACATCAGTCGTTATATAAGTTTATTAAAAAATACTTGCCTCGTGAATGTCCATGTCCAATCCAAGAAAAAGCCTATTCTTGTCTCGCTTGCGAAGCAGAAAGCGGGACATATGTGGCACTTTTCCAACCGCGATGATGGCGGCGGCATCAACAATGTTAAGTTTTTGCGTTTAGCAAAACTTATCAGCTTATATTTCAGGATTGATTGGAATTAACCTTGATACAAAACTGTTTTTTCAATGTTATGTTTATGCGTTCAGCAAAACTTCTCGGCTTATATTTCAGGATTGGTTAATCTTATTGGGGATAAACATGGCTACATTGTTACATATAATTTTAGGAAAGAGCATGTTGATGCTGAGATCACAAGGTTGAAGGTCAAGGTCACTGTGACCTTGATACAAAACTTTGTTTTTTCAATGTTAGTTTTTTGCGTTTAGCGAAACCTCTCAGCTTATCTTTCAGGATTGGTTAATCTTATTGAAAATAAACTTAGATACATTGTTACCTATAATGTTCGGAAGAAGCATGTTGACACTGAAGTCACAACATCGAAGGTCAAGGTCATTCTGACCTCTACAAAACTTTGTTATTTTTCAAAGTTAAGTTTTTAGGCTTTGCAAATCTTATCATTTTATATTTCAGGATTGCTTAACACTAATGGAACACAACTTTGGTACATGGTTGCTTATGCCAAGAGGATACAGGGTGGTAACATGCATGTCAAAGGTCAAGGCTATTCTAATATTGCTATTTGACCTCTGCTTTTTCAACCTTAAGTTTTTCATTCAGCAAATCAATTATATATCAGGATTGGTTAATCTGTTGGAACTAAAATTGAATACATGGTTACCTATAATATTTGGAAGCAGTATAATAACATGGAGGTCACAAGGTCAATCGTCAATGCCACTGTGACAAACAGGAGACAGGCGAGACATTTAATTCCACAGAATTATTCTTTATATATTGAGCCGTAGAATGAGCTAGTCATTCCAGTTGAACATTTTCAAAAATAACTGTCTTGGTCTGCAAATGGATATATTTCAAGACGAGTACAGGGGCCTTTTTGGTCAGCTGTTCCATTAACCCTTTAATGACTAAGCTTTGTCAAAAAATCTAAATATTTGTTTATAGAATGTCCATTTGCAGGTCAATTGAAGTCTATTTTTGAAAATTTACCACTGGAATGCTTGGCTCGGTTACCGAGCCAGTGATTTCAGTGGTAAATTTTCAAAAATAGACCACTTGGCCTGCAAATGGACATTCCTAAAGAGCACTGCAGAGGCCGGTTTTGGCCGGCTTCGTCATTAAAGGGTTAATAGTTAAAAAATGTTTAATAGATGATTTTAGCAAGACGTTATATCTTTGTTCTATGCAATGTATGCCTGCATCATTATAAATTCCTTTTTGATAAACTTAACCCTTACCACTCTGATGTTAAAGTTTTAAATTTTGAAATAAAATTAAAAGGTGAACTGGTGTTCATTTTTCAACAAATTTGCTGGAGGAAATTTCTGTCATAGACAGCAACATCGTCCACCAAAATTGTTGGAAAATCTATACCAGTTTGTTTTTTTGCTATCGACAAAGTAAAAGATAGAATATTGACATCATAATTGTAAGGGTTAATAGTCTGCCATCTGCAAACATCCTATATAGATGTAATTATGCCAAAATGACAAGCTTTATGTTTGGATTCCAAATGGCATTCTGGTTCTTTTTTAACAGGCCTGGGTTATAATTGTTGACGTGATGCCATCTGCTATAAAGAGATTATTGTCCCTTCGAACAGACTTGTCATGGTGCCAAAGGAAGCCTATCTACACAATGAGGCGGAGATATCAGCATTCACAATGCTATGCAGATAAACAGCAGCACAAGCCAAGGTGTGGATAAAACTAACTGTTTCTCTGCCTTCACGGCTTAGCACTTTAATGGTCAAGTTGACCAAAACCATCCTTTATAGTGGCTTTGGAAAAAGTCCATTTACTTGGCTAAGAGAAGAAGATAACCAAGACATTTAATCATAGTGGTAAAATTTCAAATATATTCTTCTGTTGACCTGTAAATGGACATTCACTTGCTAACCAAAAATTTTATTAGACACATGGTGGCCATTAACTGTCTTGTTGCTGCAAGCCACCGTACAATAATTTCAATGAGCAAAACCACTTGATTTGCTGAATATTTTGAAAACAATTTAGCGGGTCCAGAGATATAACCCTTGGAATATGTCATCTGCAAAAAAACTCTTAGTCAGACGGTTAATGGGTTAATGTTACCGGTACTAAAAAATGTATGTTCAGCCTGTATACATGTAACTACATACAGGCTGTACATACACATTTTTGAGAGAATATGAAAACATCTAAATATCTTCCAAATTTAAAAAATTGATTAATAACTTAACCAGGCAAGATTTTGTTACAAAAATATATAAGCAGCTATTCCCATACTTAACCATTTAACCCTTGAATTTGTTCAAGAAAATTCCAGTTTTCTTATAGAAAATGTGTATTTGCAGACCAAGAGACTATTTTTTTTTAATTACCTCTGGAATGACTGGCTCAGTTATGGAGCTAGTCATTCCAGTGTTATATTTTTAAAAATAGTCTTCTCTTGGTCTGCAAAATTAATGGGCATTTCTCAAAACAACTGCAGAAGCCGTTTTTGGCTGATATGCTTGTTAAGGGGTTAAGAAATCATTACAAATGGTGACCGTACTTTGACTGTTATGATTACTGAGAAAGTACAGATCAATTTCTGGTACAGAATAACTCAAAGTAGAGCAGACACACAACAATACAGCATACTCGTTTTTACTCAAATTTCAGGATTCAATACAAATTCTTTTTAAATCATGATTTGTCGATATATGGTCAGGATTATGGCGTGCAATATGGGAAATTAAAATTTCATTAAAGGGAGTTTTAATCTATATACATTGCAACTTAGTTCTTTCAACCCAACCGTGAAGATAATTATGTATATACTGACAGCTGGAATGAAGAAGTTGTAAAAGCACTTAGCGTGACCTGTTTCTAGCAAACCGTCTCTAATAATCAGATTGGCTAACAAGTGTTTCCGTGAGAATATGCCATTGTGCTGTATTTTGTCAATGAAAATCATAGAATTTTTACGACATCCGACGATTTGCTGATAAAATTTGGCAGCGTGCAGTTTCACATTTATTTCATCAGAGATGTATACATCATGTAATTATTGGATTTTGCCAAGATCTCGCAATGAATGCTTAAATTTTCAATGGCAATTTTTAACTTGAGAAAAATAAAAGCATTCATGTCTTGCAAGATTTTCATGCCTGAAATATACATGTACACTGTGCTGACATGCCTATTACATACAAATAGGTCGCATTTACAAAAAAAATGTAGATGGACTAATCTAGTCATTTCTCACATCTTAGAGCGAGTATTCGGCAAATGCGAGGTGAACACATGCGGTTCATGGACATGTGGTTTGGACTTGGAACTTGGAAATTACTTTTACTGTGTTTATTATTAATGTGTGATAGTGACTGTAGTGTACTGCATATCTTTATATATAGATATATATATATATATATATATATATATATATATATATATATATATATATATTTTAAACACCTTATGTAAAATATAAAAAAGAATTTGTCTTTGAAATTCGACATATCTTGGAAGAGTTGACATGGCCTGTGCTTTGTTTTCAAGAAAAATTTTCCTGGTCATGATCCGGATGGATGTGGCTAAAATTTAAGCACGAGAGAAGGGTAACCATAGATTAGCCAAAAATTTTGGTCCTAATGTGAAAAATCTGGAAAATTTGAAACCCTAAAAAGCCCAAACACGTAAAAAATCCAATAAAAAATTATATAATGTGAAAAAGAGGGATGGCGAGAATCTGCAATGTCTAATATTCTTCATATAATATAGTAGTAGGGCAGTCGTCGACTGTTATTCTTAACCTATCAATGGCTATCATACATTACAGGGTTAATAACGTCATGGCAACTAGTTACATGTACATATTTCTTGTTGCGTACGGGAAAGGACACCTTATACTACATTACTGATATTCATACAATTTTGGTAATTCCCCTACAATAACTAAACTGACAGGGTGGGCAAATCGTCATTTCTTGTTTTACTTCTGAGTTTCAGGTTTAGTCCGCTGCAGATACAGATGTTGTCTGAGGCACTGCATAAACAAATATTTAAGTCATCAAATCGGGAGACTGTCGTGGGTAGCCAGCATATCACTGACAAAGCACCTGGTGTGAAACAAGCTATTCAACATCTCACGGAGCATGGCTTATGGGAAAAGGAAGCGATAATTTTGCCAGATGTTGAGCTCAAATTACCTCCTCTCATGGGTGAGAATATCGCTGAACACTTTTATAACTTGGCACTAGAGCAGACTGCTGAGTACAGAGCACATGGTGATAGTTTAGCAAAGTGTACCTTGCCTTCGAAACCAGAGGTATGGCGTTTTGAATCAGGCTGGACTCGCTATAATAAGGATGGAAGTATGTGTTATGTCGAGTCACCACAGGAACAAGCGCTTGTGTTCGATATTGAGTGTTTGATGACTGAGGGACAATTCCCTACAATGGCTACTGCTGTGTCACCGGAAGCATGGTATGTAAACAATTTATATAAATTCTAAAATTTGTTTTCATTTACTGTGTCAAAAAATGGGATTTGGAAATGTTTCCACTAATATGTATGTGACTTGAAATTGCCCTGCATTAGGCACTAGCCAACAATGATGTGTGCTCTACAGTAAATCTCAGAAATACCTTAGATGGTTCCAAAACATAATAAAGGGTACTGTTGAGTACTTTGGACTTAATTTGATTGGAAGAAGCAATGGCTTCCGTTTTTTCTAGTCTGAGATTTAGCTGATTTTTTTGCGTTTTGAGTGCCGTGAGCAGGTTCTAATCGCTGGTGTAATGGAAAGAACAGGGAAATCATCACAGGGGCAGGTTGTATCAATCTAGAATTTATACATTCGTGCCATAATGACTGTTTGAAATTTCCGTAAAGGGGCACATTGATTTAAAATGGTAGACATTGTTGGAGTCGCTCCGGTACCCATTAACTTTGTAATCTTGTCCGGGTACTCGGTTAATTTCTCTTGCGACTCGGTTCTTTCCATGATGGATGCACCCTTAGCCAAGATGGCGGCACCCATGATTATCATTTTATTGTGGCGTGGCGTGCCTATGCACTCAGTTTTAAGCCGATCTTTAGCTTTCGCTTCATTGTCGAGGGTGTTTGTAGTGATCAGTCTTAATTTCTTGGTTATTTTAACGTTAGTTAATTTCCAAGTTGTGTTTTATAAAATTTTCACTTTAAAGATTTTCAAATATTTCCTGCCTAAAACTTGATTATCACTAAACTAAGAGAAAGTTAATGTTTTTAAGTAATTTAAAGATTACATTTAAGTAAATTGTGCATGTTGTTCGTCATCATCTTATCATGTGCAGCGTTTTAATTCTTATTCTGTGTTCGCAGAAAGTGAAGTGGGAGGGCAAGGCCCCGTCGGATACCTTATGCTCTCACTGCAATCACTTCATGAAGTGAAAGTTCGCGGGGCACCACTGTGTCGCTTGTGCCAAGTGCAAGGATGGAAGTCTTTGCGATGTATGCATAAGGTGGTCGTCAGACTTAGTGGCAGAGTTTGATCGTGATCGGCGTGCGTGTGTGGAGAGGATCGCGAAGGACAAGGTGGCCAAGATGGATCAGGCATCCGTTAAAGGTCTGGGAGAGCGTCTGAATGAGTGGATGGACTCGGCCTTGGGTGTTTGGGTGGCCCAATTCAAGGCGATGTTCGAGTCATTCCAGTCCACGGTTCAGTTGATGCAGCCTGGTGCAGGACAACCTATCGGTGGTCTGGCCAGTTCTGCGGAGCAACATACACCTGACCTTTCTCGCATCAGCTCAAGAGCCAACGGCGGAGGAAGAGGATATTCTCCTGATGGAAGACTCTGGCATGCCAGAACTTTCACAGGTGATGGACTCCGGTATTTCCTGCGGCTCTCCCCCGGGTTTTGTTCGGATCTGTCAGCCGGGTGGGAATGTCGACGTTCCGTCAGGCATTTCCACCCAGAGTTCGCTCTATCCGGAGTGCCATCAGAGCCGTCTTTTATGGCTTCCGTCAGCATCGCGGATGCGGGTATGGCAGCTCCTCTCGGAGTCCCATGTTCTGCCGTGTTAGCGACTGTAGTCCCGGCTCCCATGCTGGAGCCGATGGATTGCGGTGATTCCATATCTGGTGATTCGCTAGATACTGGAGCCACAATTACTCGAGCCACGGACCCGCTTCGAATTGCTCTCAGCATGGATTGTTGGTGGTCTTCTCATCCAAGGAGGAGAAGGAGGATGAAAATGGTAGTCCTTCATCATTCTGCACCGAGGCTGAATAGGTGCAGGTTCTTGGCTGGATGTCCGACCATCTCAGATTGACATCTGACCAAGGGTTTCAGCGCGATCCGGCGATGAAGTGGATGTCAGAGCATGCAGCTAGTGCTCTGTCAAGTAGCTCTTCGGCCATACCAACTCTACCATTGGATACTCAGACTTCTGACATGTTGGAAGTCGCATCATGCCATTTGGTTCAGCCGGATTACATGTTACCCAAGGCCCCTAAGGGGATAAGGAGTAGAGTCCGCTTTCCAGAGCAGGCCTATCATCAGTATGCCCGTGTTCCTTGGCTTTCAGTTGGAGAACGTGACGCACTGAATAGGCCATTAGCTGGGAAATCCAAGGGTCGTTCTCGACCCTTGGTTTCTCAGACTAATAAAGATGCCTTCAATGAGCTAACGCTTATTGAGGATGCGGCGAGTATGGGAGTACCCTCTTGCAGGGGATGCTGGCCTGGGTGGTGGAAGATGGGGAAGTGCCATAGGATGCTCCCGGAGTTATCCGGGACACCATGCGCTTATCCCAAGATTGCCTGACCAGGGTGATCATCAGATCAAAGGCGGAGCGGAGGAGAATGGTTCTCGATTGTGTAGACCCAGGACCAGAGATCAGGGCTGCTTTGTCTTCTGCGCCCTTCATTGGTCCGGGCTTGTTTGGCGGCTCGGCAAGACAAGCTCTCTCCAAGGTTGCGGCCATGGTTGCAGAGCAGGAGATCGTCGGCAAGTCGTGGAAGTTGCCGAAAAGGACTCAGCCACAGCAGTCCTATAAGCACCCCTGTCAGGAGCAGCAGAGGCAACAACAAAGATCGCCCTTCCGTCCGTCTGGCGGTTTTCAGGGACATGGCTGTTCGTCATCATACAGGTCCTCTAATAAGAGGCCGTATGAAGATGACAGGAAGGGTGGCAGCTCGGGACGCGGCGGCTACCATAAGGATAGCCGTGGTGGCAGTTCCGGGCCATCATATTCCAAGAAGCCGTGAGGTGACCGTGGGGGATGGTCCTGATGGGCTTTAGGCGAGACACGTACTGGTGGGGCCAGGAACGCAGGGAGTAGAGGATCTTCACCAAAACGAATTAACGTCTTGTCGCGCAACATCAACGGCGATCTGTGTGCAGATTCCTTCCGTCGGAGGCAGACTTGGCGTGTTCTCAAACCAGTGGGAACATGTCATGCAAGATTGTTTAGTCTGTCATTGGCTAAGAAACGGCTACAAACCGGACTGGCACATCCGTCAATCGTTAGTTCCATTAACATCGCCTCCCGTATGGACTCCCGTTCCAAGGGAATCCGATCATCTAGATGTCATTTGCTCAGAAATCAAAGATCTTCAACGAAAGAATGCGATTCATTTAGTCCGCAATCAGTCCTCCCTTGGCTTCTATTCGATAATTTTCCTCGTTCCGAAACGCACAGGAGGTTGGAGACCGATTCTCAACCTCAAACCGCTGAACAAATTCATTCTTTCACCAAAATTTCAGATGGAGACTGGCAGCGGTGATGACACGGCTGAGAAAACGCATGTGGGCAATATCGATAGATCTGAAGGATGCATATTTTCATATTCCAATGTCAATTCCTTTTCAGAAATACCTTCGCTGTGCGTTCCAGGACAATTTCTGGGAGTTGAATGTGTTACCGTTCGGTCTGACCACAGCCCGAGGGTCTTCACCAAAGTGGTTCTCACCATAACTTCTTATCTTCGCAGGAGAAACATAGCTGTTCATACTTACATAGACGACTGGCTGCTGAAGGCAGGGAATCCAGTCACTGCTCAACAATCTTCAGGTAGACCTGGCCTTACTATAGGACCTAGGATGGATTGTATATCTAGAGAAATCAGAATTGACTCCATCCCAGGAGTTTGTATATCTGGGAATTCTTTTCAATCTCACGGACGGTGTAGCGTTTCCGGTGGAGAGCAGAGTCAAGAGCTTGATTTCAGTTCTGGGGTCAATTTCTCTAGGAGCCTATCTGACGGCGCATCAGGTTCTCAGAATACTGGGTTTAGTAGTAACTCTGGAGGTGGTTCCTTATGCGGCACTCAGGCGCAGGCCAATTCAGATGTAGTTAATGTCATTCTGGTCTCAGAGAACGGATCCATTATCTCTGAGGATTCCAGTGAAAGAACCATTGATATTCCATCTTCAGTGGTGATTATCAGAACAGAATCTCCTGTGAGGTGTTCCTCTACAACCTCAACCGTAGATGTCCATCTTCACAGATGCATCGACGACGGGTTGGGGAGCAGTATTGGACGATCTGTCAGTGTCAGAGGAATGGGATCGGACCAATGCGCAGAAACATAAATGTTCTCGAATTATTAGCGGTGGCATTAGCACTTCGAAAATTTGAAAACTTAATCCGAGACAAGATTGTCCTTATAAGGACAGACAACTCCACAGTGGTGTCTTATCTGAACCATCAAGGTGGGATGAGATCACCGGAGTTGTGTATGATGATATGGAACCATCTGCAGTGGTGCCAACAGAGGAATGTTATTCTTCGGGCAGCACACATTCCAGGAAGATTGAACATCCTAGCGGATGCTCTCAGTCGAAGGACTGTTTGTCGTCCGACGGAATGGAAGCTCAACCAGTCGGTAGTGGAGGTTCTATTCAAACATTGGGGCAAGCCAAATGTGGATCTATTTGCGATGAAAGGAAACGCAAAGATGGTAACATACGTGTCACTATCCCGGACCCACTAGCTCTAGCAGTAGACACACTGGCGGTTAGTTGGAAAGGAATGTATGCATACGCGTATCCTCCAACGATTCTCATCCCAAGAGTTCTGGCAAAGATAAGAGGGAATATGTCAAGTACTACTGATCGCCCCTCATTGGCCAGGCCGATCATGGTTTACGGATCTGCTGGACATTCTACTTTGCAATCCAATCCCTCTTCCAGACAGAAGGGATCTGATTTTTCAGAACAAAGGTCTTTATCGCCCCGACAGACCGGAGATGCTCCAATTGACTGCATGGATGTTATAAAGCTGCTAGCAATTGAGGGTGGCTTTTCTGAGCAAGCAGCGAAGTTTGTTGCTTCAGCCAGAAGGGGGTCAACCACCAGAACATATAATTATAGAATCAACAAATTTGCAGAATGGTGTAAGGGAAGAGATATTAATCCCTTTTCTGCATCTGTTCAACACATAGCAGATTTTATCTGTCATGTATACTAGGTTGACAAACTTGTGCCTTCAACCCTGGCAGCATATAAGTCGCATTAGCTTCAGTTGTTCCCTATCTGGCCGCTGTAGGAGTGGAAAATGACACTTTAACTGAAGTTATTAAAGGAATGAGCAATCTGCAACCTAGACAGCCAATTCCTATCCCAGCATGGAACCTATCTCTTGTTCTACAGGTTTTAGGGCATGCTCCCTTTGAACCGATTAGATCTATAGATATTAAACTGAACTATTAAGTCAGTTTTCTTGGTTGCAGTAGCATCGGCGAGCAGAAGCGAAATTCATGCGCTTTCTGCCGAACAAGACCGTTTTGTTGTTATGGGTGAAGGTTTAAGACTATTACCACATCTGTTTCCTGGCAAAGAATCAGTCACTTAAATATCCAGGACAGCCGATCAATTTGCCAAGATTAATTAGGCATGACCCAAGCTCTTCTGCTTGGTGTCCTGTCAGATGTCTGAGGATGTATAAGAGACTTACTAAGGAGTGGAGAGATGACCCCAAATCTCTGTGGTTATGTCTCAAACCTCATCTTCGCACCTCAAAAGACAGCTTTTCTCATTGGATAGTCAATGCTATTCAGATGTCGTATAAAATCACAACAGCAAAGCAGATTGACCGTGCGAATGCCCATCAAGTCCGAGCGCTAGCAGCATTATCGGGCCTTTATAAGGGTGTCTCTTTAGTGGAGGTGATGTCTGTAGCACAATGGCATGCCGAATCGTCATTTACTGATTTCTACCTTCACAATATCTCCAGCGGACTTAATCCGGTAGCCGTTGCCAATTTATCGAATTTCAGTTAAAGCCACGTCCAACCACTGTTTACGCATACATCGTAGGGTTCTTCCACATGCACTAACACTGGTGATGCACATGATCTATGAACGACCGTGGATTGGGCAAAGCTCCGGCGATGATCAAGAAAGACCAAGCACTCAGAATGGCGAGTGTTTTCTTAATTTAAGTGACTAATATTAATTTACTTACAGTCGAATTCCCAGACTGATTACGTAAAAGTCTTGTTCAAGAGTATCTTATTCATTGCAACAGTCAAACAGACTCATTCAAATTTGAAAATCTAATGGATATACTGATAGGTTTTTTCAAAATTAGAAGTTGTAGTAGCTTCTGTGCACTCTCCTGGACTGCCTTAGCTGAGACTCAGGGCTGGCATGGATCTGGAGGGTGTTACCTCCCTTTCTGACAGCCCTCTGGAATTTGTGCGGACAAATGAAGGAGAGAGGGGTGGTGGGTGGAGCGCGGTCTTGACCATGGGAGTTTAGCCCTCTATGAGTCAGATGGCGGGACCCAAGCCTATGCTGGGGTTCCAGTCTCTTCACAACCTTCTCTGTCGGATGGGAGATGAGAGCTGTATCGAGCCTCGCCTCCTCCCACCGGAGTTTCTTGGCTGTCGAAATCCGGAGTTTATCATAACGGTACATCTGGTAAGTATTATTCGAAGTAGAATAAAAAAAACATCCGCTTTTGTTTCTACGAGAATTCTTAATACTTACCAGATGTACTATGGCCCGCCTCAGCCGGCCCGCTGATGTGAGGCTCAGAGCTGCTTTCGCTGTTTGTCAAGACAAATATAAGACAAATCTGACTGTTGTTGGGAATTGACTCGGTACCTGGAGGCTATGGTAATTCCCGGACACAGTATGGGCAGGACCATGGAGAGTGCTGAGTTTTAATTGTTTATTTTGAGATAGACTAGATAATAGACAGTATCATAATAGTACATTTGGTAAGTATTAACAATTCTCGTAGAAACAAAAGCGGATGCTTTTTTTATTCTCCCATAAATCTAAATATTATGCCTAAAAATGAGATGAATTGCACAGAAATGAAAAGAAAATTCATTGACTTTGTTTGAATTTGACTGCACTATGTTTCTAATTAATTAAATAATTAATCCCATTTGATTGGTAGAATTTTATACACATTCAAGAACAGTCACAGGTTAAATCAAACATTTCGTTCTGGTTCTGTATTAGCAAGAATAATGAGCTATGGCAATGAACTCTCTAATTAAGTACGGATATTATAAAATTGCTGCTTACATGACTTACCGGTACTGCCTGTTGATTTCATGCTATTTGCAGCACAAAATTTTATGAACATATTGCTTTTATTGCATTAGGATCCAGTGATTTAAAGAATTCTGATGATTTTTAGCCCACATGGCCCTTAGGGTCAAATATGCCAAGTGAGCTTATGCCATGGCGGCCATCTGCCGTCCTTCCATCCGCCCATCAAATCGCATCTCCTCATTTATGGTTTGACTAATCTCAACCAAATGATCCTATGGTGGTAAGCTCCAGAACCTCTATTCACAATTTTTATTGGTCAATCTTTCTGCCAGCCATGTTGAATTTTCCGAAAAAAATTTCAGTAATCATTTAAAACTCTACTACAATATAAATGGCCAACTTCAATGAAACTTGGGTGGACTAATTCTATGCTGGGAGGCTTCAACGCTTCTAATGAGAATTCTGGTTGGTCAATATTTCCGGCAGCTATCGTGGATTTTCTGAAGACTTCGAGAAATCAGTTAAAATGCTACTCCTGATTAATAGCTTGAACGATTTCAAGCAAACTTGGCTGGAACAGCCCTAGAGTGGTGTGCTTCAGAGCTTCTGTATAGAATTTTGATTAGTTAATTTGTTCGGCGTCCATTTTGGATTGGCCAAAAAATGGCTAGAAATCGTTTAAAATGATACTCATTAACTGCTTGTCTAAATGGCCATCTTGTACTCCAAAGGAACTGCTGTATGGATCAGGCTGAAACTCATTAGATTTAATTTCACCAACAACTAAGGGTGATTAAAGTTTGTTCAAGAGAACTTGATCCTTGATAAAACATGGTTGTCATGGACCAATCAAAATTTTGAGTTTCATAGTCATATTGGATTTATTTTATTGTCTCAATGGAACCTAAGGTTCAATCTGATTGTGTGCCCATTGTTCATCATTAATTTCCCACTAAATATCAATTGTACTGAATTCCCAATTTTGTATCTTATGTCTTGTTACTGCTGAATTTAAAGTAGTATTTCTTTTCAAATGCCAATGGTTCAAATGCTAATGATCCAGGTGAGCGTTAAGGCCCTTGGACTTCTTGTTTAGCTCAGCTGTCCTTAAGGGTCAAATGTGCTTATGCTATGGCGGCTGTCTGCCGTCCGTCCATAAAAATCGTTTCTTAATGCTTTAATCGATTTCTACCCAATTTGGATGCTGGTAGCCTCCAAAACATCTATTCAGAATTTTGTTTAAATGATGTGCATTGGTTTTTAAGGTACTCGTGGTGCAGTGATTCACTCATTCAAGATACATATAAATGGAGCTCTCAGCCTGCATTAGAATGTCTTATTCCATTGTCACAGAGTTCTCGCACCTCAAGCAGTCAGACCCAGAAACAGCTTGTTGTTGGCCACAATGTTAGCTTTGACAGGTCATTTGTGAAAGAGCAGTACTACTTGAAGGTATGATATATCATTAACTCTTACTACTCTGATGTCAATACTGTATCTTTTATTGTGTCAATAACAAAGAAACTGGTGTACATTTTTCAACTGTTTTGGTGGACGATGTTACTGTCTAATGACAGCAACATCTTCCACCAAATCTGTTGAAAAATGAACACCAGTTCATCTTTTAATTCAATTTGAAAATGGAAAATGTTGACATCAGGGTTTTAAGGGTTAAATATTGTGACATGAGTCACATCACTAACCTTGTACTTGTGCAATGTGTATGTGAAATTGTGCAATCAAACTTGCTCTAGCAATTCTTCCCCCATGATAATGTACATTGTATATATATTTTACATCTGTCAGATTGATATAAAACTCAAAAAACCTCATTTGCCAAGCTGAACCAAGTTTATTGAAGAGATCATAATCGTTGCAAAAATTACTTCTCCGGGCTAGTGCTTCACGATATACTGATATGGTATCATAGCTATACCGTTAGTCATACCGATATGATTTTGTTGATACCGAAATAGCAAGATATAAGATAAAACCAGTATAACATTTTGCTAGGCAGATAATCTGCCTCCCATTAGTAATATTTCAATAGTATATAGCTGTCTAGCGATATAAGTTACTGCTCTTCGTACGGGAAAATGATATTTTACCTGTATTTAATGATCATGCTTTTCTTATTTATCCAGAGCTGCCAAATTGTTGTTTTGAGGCTAGTGTTAGAGTAAATGATAAATTAACGATTACGGCTACGAAAGTTGCCTATGTATAAAAATGCATTTCTCGCAAAAAATTTAATAAGACTTATTTTAATTACCATCATAGTGTAAACATCGGATTTAGATTATGACGTCACAGGATGATGATGATGATGAATGAATATGTTTGAAGTAAGATTCGGCTCGTCATCTTGGGAAACTCTTATTTTCTGAATCTTTGGGCCTAACTTACACAGATTCATGATGAAGATGATTTCACCAACGTTTCTTAACTAACTCCAAGATTTGATGATGACTTTCTAGCGTCAACCTAACGGCTGGCTTTTATTAAATAATAATAATAATTTAACTGAATACAAACAAATAAATTTCTGGCAAGGTTAGTTACTATAAAACAAAGCTCACTGCGTGTATTTGAAATACATAATCTAAATAATATTCCTAACAGACTAATTCAAAATTTCTACGTTCAACTTGCTAATAAGCCAGGCCAGCGCTAAGGAAAGAGTTGAATTACCTAACAAGATTTTGAATTTGTATGTGCAAGTGCCAAAATGCGAGAATTACATTTTCAAAGTTGCAATGCTTATTTATTTCATCAAAATTCATTTCGTCAACTCTTCACAAGAATAGAATCATGCTCATGGATTGGACAATCCCATCACCCGCGCATTGACCCTTTCCGCTCCTGTACCGCTCATCTCTTCGTAGAAGCATTAACCGAATTCAAAATCATCACGAGAAAGGCACGCAAAATGACAAAATCTGATGTGGAATAGTTTATCAATAAATTTCTGATGTAGCAGAATAGTTTCACTTTAGTTTATAAATAATTCTTAAAAGTGAACTTGGTTACACCTTAGCCAAAAAATAAATAGGTTACATTCAACTCTCCCTTAATGCGTCGTTGTCAAACAAATGGTTAACTATGGTAACGAATTCCACAACAAAATACATTGCAGGCGTAATCAAAACAACACCTACATACTGATTGGTTCAATAGTGCTGGAGCCAAGCGCGCTATAACTTAATAGTATTTTTATGACCCTATCAAAATATAGCGAGCCAGCCTGTAGCGCTGCGACTCAAAGTCCAACACACATCTGCGTTATGAAAAATCTGATGAGCAACAAGTAAACCATTTGCAGATGCTGATGAAAGTCAATTTCCAAATATAATTACGAAGTTGATTTGAACACACACTAGTTTAACATTGACAACCAAAATCTTGTGCTGCACCATCCTGCCACAAAGCAGCAAAACAACATTCAGCTACATCATTAACGTACACAAACTGGCGGGCAAACAGTGATAAATACAATAACAATTACAGTAAATAACGAAGAAACATTGAGACTGAATACATCAAAATTATAGTGTATTCCGATATATTATCTATTCTATAAAGATGATGATAATGGATATATTAACGTTGCATGAGTTTTATGCGTGTGTGTGTATGTCCGGACGTTTGTAGGTATGTATGCTACTAATGAAAACTGTTGCTGTATCAGTGTACCTTCTTAAGATGATTTACATATGGCGTCGTGAGACATACCCAACATACATCAGCTACATAACGTTACCCGGAGCTTGCACTCTCCAACCAACTGTAACCGATGCATATTTACATATGCCCACCACCCCTAGTTAAATATCCACGATCAGATATTTAACTGCTGTACACCATCAACAGCTTACATCAAAGCTATTTACAATATGAAAAATGAACAAATATGCTACACAATAGCCATGCTAGTGTGTCCTAACGGCAAAATAACCATGTCAAAATAAAATATATCCGAACAATAACATGTAAATAATATTAGCAAACGAACAAAACAACCAAATCAATATAACTAAATTCTTGTAAGTAACAGGGGTGTAAGGTTAATTTTTTATGGTAACCTACAGTAGGTCTCGCAAATGTACATGGCAACCTCATGGTAGGTTACGTAATAATAAATTTTAGGTAACCCATGGTAACCTTTGGCAACCCATGGCAACCTTTAGTAACATAATAATATATAGGCTACCCGATCAGCAGTAAATCTGTACTAAATCATGAAATAAATAATATTGAACTTGAACGGCGAGTACCAGATAGAGCATGATATTGTGCATACGATACCGTGTAATACCGCAGTATTCTAGTGGCTTATGTCCCGAGAATATGATGATAATGATGAACTTAACGCTTGCCCGGGGGAAAGTGAAAAATATGGCGGGCATGTCAATCTCGTATATTTACGAGATTGAATTGCCTGCCATATCCCTCATTTAAACAAATAAAACTAACCCAAAAATTGATTTCTAAATTTAGACCCTTTTGGGACAAAGTTGGTCCCATGTCTGTAGGTATAACTGTAGGTCTCCCTTCCCAGTACCTATATTAGTTGCTGCTAGAGATAGACACGCTGTTTAGTATATCGGTTGCACTCCTGGGCAACTTGTTATTTTTGGAAGAAATATTTTTCTAGCGCTATTTCTATCTGTCAATGGCCAGTAGATTGCATTATCAGCTCTGATACAGCTGTCCGGTAACGTAAACATTCCATTCTTACAGAAAGGCACGATTCCGGTTACTAATTTCAACAATAAAAATTGTCACGAATCAGCCTAGGGGCAGGGGGTATCTGCTAATTCACCAGTAATGAGAAATGTCTCGCATGACCGCGCAGTCGTTAATAATAATCGATAATGCGCAGTTATATTTTATGATTGGCTCGCAGGCCATCCGATGTAATTAGGCATGAATGAAAAATTACTATCGTAGTAAAATTCTGATCACATGACTCGTTGTCATTCATAACGAATTAATCTCATGATTTATTTCAACCAATCTCTGTGCCACTTTCACGATCAACATTGATGGATAATGCCGGAACAAAAAATCTAGTCACTGTGCCGCTTTTAAACACAGTAAAGCAATATCTTAGCGCCCACTTTGATGGATTATATGACCCAATATATTATTACTGGAAGGTTTCGAGAGTAATACCACCCGATAGTGGTTCGTTACTTTGGAGCGACCGAGAAAACAGGTCTATATGTCAGGAAAACCGGTGCGTAGTAACTTTTATTTCCAGTAAATTGTCAGTTTAAAGCGTACAAGCTAAGAAGGGTTAAGCTATCTACTAAATTCCTTAGATCTGGTTACGCATTTTACTGTGGCGGATGTGCGGTCTGCCACAACAAAAAGCCGTTCGCCGAACATATTTTGATGACACGAATCAATTATTTTATATAACTATTATGTCTATCATTTGAAAACAATTAATATACTAAGTGTACTTATTACCAAGAGCCTACTGTGCTGAATTTTTTTATGGCGAACGAAAATAAGTATTTTATGGAGAACGGATATAGGTCTCCTAAAATCGTGTTTGCGTAACATCCACTCGAATGCGTTCAGCCGTTCGCCACAAAGTTATACCCCTGAAGTAACTTATCATATATAAGTTTCATGTAACATAAGCTAACCATATAACTAAATTATAAGCTAAACTATGCGATACCAACTATAGCAGTGGCACAAATCCATATAATTAAAACATAAACAAACTTATACAGTTGTGTGTAAACATAGTATATGGTGTGTAATATAATATAATCTATTATATCGATAGCAGGATGCGCTGTTAGGTGAGAGCAAACTGGGATCCACATCAACCAGCTTTGTGGTGCACCATCATCATCTGCATACACATGGCGCTACGCCATACATATAGATTTGACCTGCCGGTTGTGTACTTTCATTGGCATATGGATACTGCGTACATGGCCCATCCAGAGGACTGCCATCCCCAATCTCCTCTGCTAACCCACTCACATGTAAACATATAAAGAGAATAACAAATCTTAATATATGTCAACATCACAGTACCAGAGTCAGGTACTGACCTTGAAGAAGAGACCCAGTTTGATTCAATGCAGCCAGCTCTGGCAATATTGCATATTGCAGCTCCTTACTGACTAGCTCGTAGCAATATTGCATACTGCTGCATGTTTTACTGGCTCGCTTCTTCAGATATTTAAGACAATCCTACTTCCTACCTTTATTCAAAATGAAATTATGTGTAGCTATATTCGGAGTTGTTTGAATTAAGATAATAATAAAGGAAAGTTAAATAAGCTCAGTGATTAATGGAATATCCTCATTAGTTGGATGGTAAAGCTAATGTGAAATACAACAAGATGTTTAAAAAGAGAATTTACCACAATAATGAGAATTACCTAACCTACATGTGTGAATCAAAGGATACCCCCGAAATCTGCAGATCCATGTGCGTAGGTACCGTGGATGAAGTGGTTCATGAGCTCCGGATGCTCACATACAGATCCGTTTCAATCCGGTGGTCTCCTTGGAGTCATCTGACTTAAACCTCCGTCTTATTTTCAATAAGACACCACACTTATATAATATAAAAATAACAATCATGATTAGAATAACAACAGAGAATGCAATAATTAACATTGAACGATCTCCAAACTCGTTGATACCAGTCATATCGATATTTATCTCAGGTAATGGTGCCAGTGAAACCTTATGTAAATGTTCCCACTTAACCATTTTCAACTGTGAGACAATCCGATTCGGGATAAGTATATCCGAAATTTCAACATTTGACATATTCAAGGTCGGAGTGACCTTGGTATATCTATGTGCATAAGTCTTAATGGGTCTATAATGCAAGCCAACTCCACTATAGGCACATCTCATAGGGTTCAAACCATATACACCATTCACAAGTTCCTGCGCTCTAATAACTTTCCCAGTACAATGCACTTTGCCCCTTTCACCAAAGGTCTGTAAAATGACACCAGTATACTCACCCTTATATAATTTGCTGCTAGTATCATTAGACTGAGATAGCTGAATTTTACATAATAGAGGTGTTTGTTAGTATGCTAACAACACACAGTATATGATTGCTATCAACTTGTACATTTACCTCTAAAACTCGGGGTCCCGCCCCTCTACAATTAGTTGGAATAAAATACCGGCCAGTTCTAGTATCTAAATCAATACCAATAACAGATAACATGACCTGCATATTATGTCCTGGTATATTTAATGGTACCGGCCAAGAATGAATCCCATGTTCAATGTAAGTACCGTCATCAATGAGAGGTAAAACTGCCATAAAATGCAGATTTTTGGGATCCTTCCGCAAGGGCCATACTACAACGTTCCTGTAGTACCACTGCAAGGGTTCTATCAATTTTACACCTACATCTATTTGTCGTCCTACTTCCTTAAGATTGTTTAGACCAAACAATTCTTCCAGGAGACTTCCCAGCTCGAGTGAAGCTGTTCATCTTTGAAATGTCATCATCGATTGTCTATAGGCATAGGCAATGCCTTCTAAGGTGCCGACCGCTTGACCGATCTGTACTAGGGTCAGAATAAATCGTATCCAAACCTGTTGGCTTTTAATAAGGTCATCCGTAACAGCAGCTATATTGTTCATAGAGTCAGCCAAGTCATTCATCCGATCTCGATTTACATTAATTTCGACAAACCCATGTCTTATATGCGAAGTCAGTTCATTACTAAAATGGACTAACTGGTTGACCTTCGACATTGTGGTCTTAACAATTCCTTTAATGGTCTCTATATCTCCTGCTGTAGCAATGCCAAATAGGGATGACGCAAGTTCGCCCACAAAGTTTAACAGACCACGTCGATGTCGCATTGTCATAGCGTCAGCCTGTCTTATATCAATGTCTGCTGTTAACGTAGCTATGCATTGTATCCTTCATCATAGGCTGGTAGTATCATACTTGGATAATGAAATTTCGATTCAGCTTTATCTAGCGCATTTGTAACAAGTTCTAACTGTTGAATAAATCCATCCGGTAAAACTGGTGCAGTAATGGACATAAATATAGTCCATTCAGCTCTAACTACCGAAATCGGTACATGTCTAGTGATCAGAACTCCATTTAATACTTTTTGAATATCACGAGAATTCGTCCCTCTAGTATATAACAATAACAAAACTGGTACTATAGTAAACAGAAATGAATTCATGATGTCGAAAGTACTTTATTAATCTAACTCGTTAAAATAAACAAATCGTATTAATGGCTCAATGGGTGCGGAGAAAGTGAGAAAACCGGTCGATGGTGGCTCTTATACAGGCATGAAACTGCGCATCTGACATTATCCTATCAACAACGTTAATGCGTGATCACTTATTCCGCGTACCATTCATATCAGTTCAGTGAGCATGCTTGCTTAAGTTATATTTATGGCCTGAAACATTGCCAAAGATTTGGTTGGTATCATCAGCCATGGGTGAGTCGTCACTTTGTGAGTTTTCATCCTTGATGTCATCAGACATATTTTGATCCACAATTTTGGGCTCAACCCGTGGTAAATTTACGTCTGGTTTAATTACCTCTGGTTCTGAAACAACCTTGGGAATTTCCTCCGGTTGAGTTGGTTTCTGTACACACTGCTCTTGTCAAAATCTAACCAATTTTTCAAGGGCAGGGTGACTGCCTTGGGTTCCCTTGCCAGATTTTTGAATAGGACGTTCACAGATTTCTTCCCAGCACATTTGTGGGTCGACAATGTGAAGTTTAGAAATATTCAAAACACGAGTTTGTCCGGACCATTGGTGACAAATATGGGCTACTAGGCCATTGATTTTGAATATTTCGTATTCAGGATCATTCCTAGTCGTAAGTTTCATAGGTTCCTTAGCAACAACCATTACCAAATCGCCTATTTGGAAATGATCCGCACTTGACCTTTTATCTATCATTTGATGGTGGTATTCCCTTGACATTTCAGTATTACTACAAACTTTGAGTAGGGCATTATTAAGACTTGTCAGTCGATCGCCCAGATCTTGTAAACAATCAAGAAGTCATGGGCAATCTACTTCGTCTGCCGTACGTAAGAAAGAAGGGTGTGAATCCTGTAGTGGCGTGCCAGCTATTTCTATATGCCATAAGGGGAGTTCCTAATTCATCTTCCCAAGCCCTGGCTTGATTGTTAACACCTTTCTGAATTAGCTCTTTCAAAGTGCGGTTAAAACGTTCAGTTCTACCATTGGTTTGAGGGTGGTATAGGCTTGTTCTGTGGTCGATCCCATAGTCCCTATACATGCCTTTGAGTTCCTTGTCATTGAATTCTCCACCTTGATCAGTGATAATAAGAATTTCGGGCACACCATGCTATGCACAGTTTTCACATCAAGAGTATACTTACCTCCCTAATACTTTTGATATTGCTAAATATTGGCTTTCACTCAATAAACACTCAGATTAAAACAGTTAGGTGCCCCTACTGGGCAGGGAGTCAGAGCGTAGTCTGGCGGATGCCAGCCCCACCACCGCGCATGCGCAGACTAGCACTTTCTCTTTGCTAATTTATTGTCTGAGAGACAACACATGCTTTTGTGCTCGTGCTTTTCGTGACTCAATTATAAGTGTTTTTGGCAAAATTCAGAACTGTTGATACCTGATAAAGATGGCAGGAAGAGTGACTTCGCCAGAGGAGGGCCCAGGACCTTTAAATCAGGTGACTTCTAGTAAAATTAGCGAGTTTTGTCCCGTTGTAATGTGTTTCCGGGACTCGCGCTAAACGTGATAAGCGCCTTGTTTAGTTGGTTTATTTCAACTAGGTGCTATATAAGACTAATCTCTCTTTGTGTTTATGTCCACAGGTCTGTGTGAAGAAATATAATGGACATCACATCAGCAGAGGGTTTGCGTCTCTCCACCATGGTTCCATTTCCTACTAATACTGTTAGGTTATCTAACCAAAAAAAAATAATTCTATGTCCAGTGAGTTGGAGGCCTATTATAAAGGTCTTCTCACTTTGCCCTCTTGATCCAATTCCTTCCCCTAGAGGTGGAGAGAGTTAAGAGGCGTTCAGTTGGTGGAGTGTTCCAGTTCATCAGGTTGGATGGTTTGTCTAGACAAGGTGTCAGGTATCTAATTATTGATATGAGGTGATGTTAATTATTTAGAGGAAAGGGAGATAATTAACAGTATTTGCCATTGTTATCAGTATATATCTGATGGTTGTGTAGTCGAAATGTCCATTCTGTACATGTTCTGGTTAGAGATACAATTCGTCCTTGCACTGGGATGTTTGTTGGGGATCGATTTTTTCCTGTCATAGGATTAATGACGTCATAATCAGCCTTGCTCTTTATTAACAATTAAAGTTGTCCGAAGCTGGTTTTCTGATAAATTATGATCTTTATGATCATTTCCTTCTCTTGAGTTGGTGAGTTTCTAAGCTTAACTAGATTGCTCATACTCCTCGTCCTTTGGCCTTTTTCAGAGACCTGGTTGTGCGTCCTGTGGACGATTTTTGAGGGACAAGTTTGGCCCTCATCTCTGTTTTCAGTGTAGCCCCTGTGGTCCCTTGCTTAATTGCGAGATATGTAAGCACTGGGGGGGCGAGCTAATGTCCGAATTCTTGTGCTTGCAGGCGAAGGACAAGGTGGTGGAGGAGGAGAAGAAGAAGCTGAAAAAAGAGGTTGTAAGTAAGAAGGGTAAGAGGAAGGCCTCGTCCGCGGTGGACATGGAGGCCTTCCGGACCGAGATGTTGGGAGAGATGAGGAGGACAATAAAGGATTTGGTTCCAGAGTTGCTTCGTGGCATGCTTCCTGGACCAAATCCTTTATTGGCCTCATCATCTGCTTCGGAGCAGGTAATCCCCACCTCTGAATCAACGTTCCTTAGTACGCTTCCGTTGTTTGAAGATTCAGAGGTGGCCCCATTAGAGGGGGCGTTCCACGGCCCTGGCAGCAGGCTTATTGCCGCGCCCAATAGGGACCGTGGACGGTCGTCGCTGGAACCCGCGGGCTGCTTATCAGTCCAGGGGTATCCGCACACCGCGGGTGCCAGTACCTCGTATGGCACCTTCCCTGGCCAGTCCGGGTTAGCTCTCTTTGCTGACCCGGAGTCTAATCTGTCTGGCCAGGAGGATGAGGATTACCTGTTGGGGTCGCCGTCTGAAGACGTGGCCATGGATTATGACGTCTGTGCACCCCTCGCGGGGAATACAGGCGCCTTTTTCCACGGTTCTACTCTCCCAGGGGTAGAATCCACGGTTCAGACTGTGGCCCTGGGCGCTGAAGGCCAGCGGTACCGCATACCTCGGCTTGCCGAGAGTGTCGCTGGTGCTGGCCGGGGCCGTGGTGGGGCGGTATATGCCCCGCGCTCTACCACGGCGCCTGCTCCTGGTCAAGCCAGTGAGATTAGCATGCCGGTATTGTCAGGCCCGCATGCTCTCCCTGGCTTGCCAGGGATATCAGCGTATCCGCCGTCAAGCTCTGTTGCTTGCGCTCAGGAGGAAGACGAAGGCCCCCCGTCTTGTAGAGCGCTCGCAGCTAGCCACGGAGGAGGATTGGTCTGACGCTTGCCAGTGGTTGGTGAGTGTTAGACCAGATCTGCCCGTGGAGCAGTCGGCTAGCCAGCGTGATCACAGGCCGTGGTTAGCTGGTAAGCCTACTGCTAACGCTATGCCTTCTCTGCCGCTGGCAGAGCATGTCGTTGACATGTTCGAGGCGGCGGAGACGTCCATTAAGTCGAGTGGACGTCTCGCTAAGGCCCCGCGCGAGGTGGCCAGGCGTTGCCGCATCGTGCCCCTGGACTACCAGCGGTACGGTGTGGTACCGAAGCCGAGCGTGGATGACCGCGCGGCTTTGGGTGAGGATGCGCGGCCAGGCTCCCGTTCTGACACGGGAGTCTTGTGTTCGAACGCGTTGCGTTCAGCAAATGCCGCGTTGCGTGATGCGGAGGAGAGTGGGAGGGCTTCGATTGCCGCTCTGTCCCACGTCTCCCAGCTGTTACAAGGGGTAGTAACAGCATCCGCATCGCGCCAGCCAAGTCCGGTCACAGTCCAGCGAGCCATCCAGGATGGTATCAACCTGGCTCTGGACTGTATGACGCGGGCGGTGACCAGGAGTGTCCGGGCAAGGCGCACTTTTGCCTTGGATAATCTGTGCCCGTCCCAGGACCTCTACAATAGGCTACTACGTACGTCTATGACAGGTCCTGGTCTCTTTGGAGGTGAGGGATGTAGACACCTCCAGGAGACGGTTACTCTGGTCAATAACCAGAGGGCGCTGCGCGAGCAGTTTGAGGTGCTTCGTCGTGCCAACGTTCGCGCCGCACCCCCTGCGTATCGTCCCCTGCAGGCTCGAGGTGGTAGTGGCCAGGTCAGAGGCCAACCACCATCGCAGCGCCGGCCTCGGCCGCGTGCGATTCGGCCAGCAGCGAGGGGGGCGCAGGCTCCTCAGGCGCAGTCAGCCAGGCAGCCGCCCGCGCACCGAGGTGCGCGCGGTGCTGGTCGTGGCGCGCGAGGATCTGGGCGGGGTAATCGTTCCTGATGGGACGGTTACCGCGGTGAGAACCGCGCCGGTGTTTCTGGCAAAGGAGACAGTGCCGCTCTTGCACTCCTTATGTCCACCTCTATCCCTAGGTGGACCGGTGGGAGGCCGGCTAGCCGACCACATGCAAGAGTGGGAACGGTTAACTCAGGACCGTTTAGTCTTGCGATGGCTTTCAGTCGGGTATCATCCCGATTGGTTGACAGGCCCGCCATCGCGACTGTCTCTAGTGCCGATCTGGACTCCAAATCCGAGAGATCCAGATCAAAGGTTGTGTATCGAGGAGGAAATAAATTCCCTCATACAAAAAGGAGCTATTCAGCCGGCACAGAGGTGTCCGGGCTTCTATTCAACCCTGTTCTTAGTAACAAAGAACACCGGAGGGTGGAGACCAATTCTCAACCTCAAGCCATTGAACAAGTTCATAGAGACGCCCAGTTTCAAGATGGAGACTGTGCGCTCGGTGTTGGCGGGGTTAGAGAGGGGAATGTGGACAGCGTCGATAGATTTGAAGGACGCTTATTTCCACATCCCCATACACAGGAGTTTCCGTCGCTTCCTGAGATTTGCATTCCAGGGCAGACAGTGGGAATTCAGGGTGCTACCCTTCGGAATTTCCACGGCTCCTCGGGTTTTCACCCGTGTGGTTCTTGCGATCACCGCATACCTCCGCAGGAGAAGCATAGCAGTCCACACGTACATAGACGACTGGCTGTTGAAAGCGCACACCCGGGAAAGTTTATCGGCCAGTCTGGAGATTGTTTTGAAAACTCTCACAGACTTAGGCTGGATGATCAATTTCCCAAAATCAGAGCTGACTCCATCCCAGAAGTTTGTTTACCTGGGGATGTTCTTCGATCTAGAGACAGGATATGTTTATCCTACTCAGGAGAGAGGTCAGAAACTCATCTCATTAATTCAGTCAGTGTGCGACAGTCATCATGTCCTGGCACGGGTTTACTTGAGAATGCTGGGGTTGATGGTTTCATTGGAACCAGTCATTCCTCAGGCCGCCTTACGCAGGCGGCCGATCCAGTTATTTCTCATGACACAATGGACCCAGAGTACAGGTTCGCTGGACTCGAATGTGTCAGTGTTGGCGCCTCTGATTCATCACCTGCAATGGTGGTTGGACACAGAGAATCTCTTGGTGGGGGTTATGCTAACCCCTCCCCACCCTCAGGTGACTGTGTATACAGATGCATCGATGGAGGGCTGGGGAGCTTGCCTGGAAGAGTCCACGATATCAGGGCTTTGGAATCTGGAACAGTCAAAGGAACATATAAATCTACTGGAGCTAAGAGCAGTAGTCCTGGGCCTGGAACATTTCTTACAGAAAGTTCAGGGCAAGATTGTTCTTATTCGTTCAGACAACTCAACAGTTGTGACTTACATAAACCGCCAGGGCGGAACGAAGTCGCCCAGTCTCTGTATGATGACATGGAGACTGCTTTGTTGGTGCCTGGATCACCAGATTACCTTGAAAGCAGTTCATATTCCGGGAAGGTTAAATCTGCTAGCAGACTCATTGAGCCGAAGGATGAGTGTTTTACCCACGGAATGGCAACTAAATCAATGTGTGGCGGATCGTCTGTTCGACCATTGGGGGAAACCCAACATCGATTTGTTCGCAACGAAGAAGAATGCGAAGATGACGACGTACGTCTCTCCGATTCCGGATCCAAGCGCTTTCGCAACAGATGCGTTAGCTATCAGCTGGGGGAGAATGTATGCATACGCATTCCCTCCAGCAATCCTGATTCCAAAAATTCTTCAGAAAATCAGACAAGAGGAATGCCAAGTGCTTCTGATCGCCCCGGATTGGCCAAGCCGATCATGGTATACGGATCTGCTGGACCTTCTGGTCTGCAATCCGGTTCCTCTGCCTCTGATGGACGATATTATCTTCCAGGGCAAGGCCCTTCACAACAATCCGTCAATGTTCAGATTGACTGCGTGGATGTTGTCAAGGAATCTAGAATTAAGGAGGGCTTTTCTGAGCAAGCAGCCATGTTTATGGCCAAAGCCAGGAGGGGGTCAACCTCCAGAGCATATAATTATAAAATCAACAGATTTGCAGAATGGTGCTCAAAAAGATGTATTGATCCAATGGATTCATCTATTCAGGTAGTAGCTGATTTCCTCTGTCACCTCTATGATGCCTATAGCCTCAAGCCTAACTCTATTGCTGGTTATAAGTCAGCTTTAATGTCTGTTATTCCTTGCTTGGCTAAGAGGGGAAGTGATGAAGTAAATACATTAAATGTATTAATTAAAGGCATGGGCAATCTAAGACCAAGGAATCCACCTGTGATTCCGTCTTGGAGTTTATCGCTAGTGCTTCAAGTACTAGGTGATAAGCCGTTTGAACCACTTAGTTCCATTTCTATGAAACTATTAACACTGAAGACTGTGTTTTTAATTGCTGCGGCCTCGGCTAGGCGTAGGAGTGAAATTCATGCCTTATCAGCCGAGGATGACCGTTTTGTGGTTTCAGGGGAAGGCCTTAAGCTGCTACCTAGGATTAATTTCTTGGCTAAAAATCAGTCGTTGAAATATCCAGGTCAACCTATTGTTTTGCCTGCTTTAACTAGATATGATCCTAATTCTAAAGCATGGTGTCCCGTCCGGGCGCTTCGCCGGTACAAACAACGTACGGCGGAGTGGCGCACCGATCAGTCAGCGTTATGGTTGTCATATATTGAACCCCATGGCAGGGCTTCTAAGGACACCATTTCCAGGTGGATTGTAGAATGCATTCAGTTTTGCCATAAATCCGCCACCGGGAAGCAGGTTGACGTGGCCAAGGCTCACAGTGTCCGCGGCGTAGTGACATCCACTGCCCTATTTAATGGGGTCCCTGTGGATGATATTATGTCGGTGGCTCAGTGGCACTGTGAGTCAAGTTTTACAGACCATTATCTCCGTGACACCTCTAATCCTCTCGCCTTGTCGATTTTGAAAAAATAACTAGGCATATATTTTTGATGGGGTTTCCTCATTGCTTATATATTTCACAATTAATTTATGGAAACAACCACTAATTTGGGACTGCATCGTTCTTCACCAATGGGAAGAGGATGTCAGCAGCCATTTCAACAAGGTCAGTCTTGTGTATGTGTTGTCCATTGTTGATTGTCTTGTCACGTTACCCGTTATTAATATGATGATGGTTTTGTGTATTTATGTGGTTCATTGTTGAGAGTATACGAAAATGGAGTTTTTTCGTCTCTGTCCTGTAGTACATGGCACTTGTACGTAGAGAGCGTATAGGACATTGAGGTCATTCGACTCTTCCTCCCAGGAAGGAGGGGGGGGGGAGCGCATATGACATTCGGTCATCTCTCATACATCGGGGGTGTTATCCGATGGTTAGTCAAATCCTGACTGTTTTTTCATACAGTTTCAGAAGTTTAAGTGCCTTAAACGCAGAAAAGCGTATAGGGATGAGCTGGTCTTTTGACCTCGCCTCCCTCCCGCCGAATTCACTGTCGAATTCTGGCAATATCAAAAGTATTAGGGAGGTAAGTATACTCTTGATGTGAAATAAACGAAATCAAGGATTTCTTTTTTCACGAGAGAGTTGATACTTACCTCCCTAGATACGGACCCGGCCTCTCCACCCCACAGAGGCTCGGTCTTCAGGCTCTTTATAGTTGCATGTGTATCAGCCAATAAATTAGTCAGAGGAAGTGCTAGTCTGCGCATGCGCGGTGGTGGGGCTGGCATCCGCCAGACTACGCTCTGACTCCCTGCCCAGTAGGGGCACCTAACTGTTTTAATCTGAGTGTTTATTGAGTGAAAGCCAATATTTAGCAATATCAAAAGTATTAGGGAGGTAAGTATCAACTCTCTCGTGAAAAAAGAAATCCTTGATTTCGTTTAATTCGTTAAAGAACGTATCCTTAATTTTGTCGGCTTTCTTCGAAGGAATGTGGTAGGCCTCAGCGGCTCAGCCCACGCAGAACAATGGTCTACTATGGTCATAATGTAACGGTTACCTCTTGAGGACTCAATAAATGATCCTATCAGGTCCATGCCAATAATTTGTCCCGAATACTTGGCCAACGGCATCTCAGTCTACTAAGGACGTGTGGTAACAGGTCGGTTTACCTGGCATGTTGAGCAATGGTCTAACATTTGGATTACATCCTTCCATAAGGATGGCCAAAGAAATGCATCCCTAACTAAGCACAAGGTTTTCTGTAGGCCTTGATGACCTGCTCTCTTGTGTGCCTGCTCAAGGACTTGTTTACAGTATCTAGTGGGCAATACCAATCTAGGGTATTCAGCATCTAACGCAGAAGGTGCTCGAGTGCAATACAATGCACCATTGTGCACAGTATGGTCCTCATGCACTTCTCTGAACATATCTGGAAATTCAGAAAGTTGTTCCGCACACATTTCCTTGTACAGAATATTATAAGCTTCCATCTTCAAGCTCCGGGATGATGTAATCTCCGGTATCGAATGTTGCGAGATAGCATGTCGGCACAAATATTATGTGAGCCCTTTATATATTCAATTTTGCAACCGTATTCAGCAATTAGGACAGCCTAACGTTGAACTTTAGTGTTTCGAACTTCGCCTACAAAAAGACTTAAGCAGCTTGTGATCGGTGTAAACAGTGAATTCTGCGCCAAAGAGGTATGGTATTAATTTCTTAAGAGCATATACAACTGCATAAGCCTCTTTCTCGATGACCGGCCAGTTTAACTGACTGTCCTTCAAGGTACTGCTTACGTAGTGTATAACCCTCTCGACACCATTATCATCCTCTTGGACTAAGATAGCACCTATAGCATTCGAAGTAGCATCAGTATAAAGTAGGTTAGGACAGTTTTGCTGCATAGCAAGTCTTTCAACTTATTAAATGCGAGCTCCTGGTCCTTACCCCATTCAAATCGACTGTATTTCTTAGTCAATTCTACTAGCAGTCTGGCTATCTTTGCATAATCTGCACACCCTGTAATAGCCAGTCGTACCTAAGATATTCCTAACATCGGCTTCGTCTTTTGGGGCGACCATTCTTCGGATGGCTTCCACCTTCTGCTTCTGAGGTGAAATACCCACGAGCTGAAACATGGTAACCTAGCAAATCGACGGAGTCTTTAGCAAAATCACACTTTTTACGCTTCAATTGTAAATTATACTCGCGCAATCTCGACATGACTAAACAAAGGTATCGAGCATGTTCTTCAGGTGATCTTGAGAACACAACAACATCATCGACAAAGACATACATGAACCTTCCCACATAGCCTTGAAAAACGGAGTTTGACGGCGTCAACATTAAGGTTTTTGCGCTTAGCAAAACTTTTCAGCTTATATTTCAGGATTGGTTAAGCCTATTGCAACTAAACTTGGATACATGGTTACCTATAATGATAGGAAGCAGAATGTGGTAAGATTAAATCAAATTAAGAATGGTTATAGCGAGAACTCGGCAGATATAAATATATTGGACTCGGAAATTACTATATATTATCATTGCGGGTGTAGCGCGGATCGGCTGGACAGGTACGAACCGTCCCAGTTCGGCTGGGTACAGAATGACCGCTCCGGGTACGTTCCAATTCCAAGCAACCCCCCCCCCCCCCCTGGGTAGGATAGTATGCATGTATAAAGCCATATGAGAGAGGTTTTCTATGAAAAAGCTATGTCTGTGAGATCACGCATGCGCGCGTCGGAGCTTCATGGACAACACGTGTCAGCGTTGGGAGAGATTGCATACTTAAAGTGTACCGAGTTGGTACACATGATTTCTTTAAGTCACTCCATTCTTGTCGTTCTTGGTACCCACCAGGACCAGAATGAGATGATGAGGAATCCAAAACTGTTTCCCTTTTTAAAATCAGACCAGAAATGGCCGAGTTATCCTTAAATGGCTCATTGAAATTATTTTCAAAATATTACTGGGACGTCGTAATCGCGTGTATGTATTAAATGAATGGGGATTGCGCCTATCACGTGATAACATCGTCACCCCTTCTAGCTGCACGCTGATTGGCTACAGATCGCCCGCTGATTGGCTGGGCATCCTGCCTCTGACGTCTCGAGTAGTATAAAAGGAGCGAAAAATCAAGAATTGAGACCACACTTCGGCGAGAGAGAGAAAGTAGGTTGTGTGGCCAGAGCAGTGCTAGACGTGGGCAACTGCTTACCAACTGGGGCCCCCTTATAGCCGCAGCAGTGCCTCTCAGATTTCACTTCTACTCTGGTCAGCAATCGAACATCCACATCTGCGGATGGGCCTCGCAGCCCAGATATAATCTCTACAGCATGTAGAACAAGTGGTGATTCTTGGTGGATAACTCGTCAGATCTTCCGGACCACGCTGAAAAGTGGTATGCAAACTTCCGCGCAGCATGTCGTGTGTTTAATTAACTTTTAGGCCACAGTCTGGTGGGACTTTGCCTGGTACACTGTAAGAGCTATGCGATGTATCATGTACGGTGTACCCAGTTATGTACATGCATTGTTTAATTACAACTGTAGCCCTCTATGTTACGGGCAACTTTCAAACTACCGTTACCAGACGGACACTTTAACATACTGTTTAAATTATTATATTAGTTATTATGACTATCTAGTGGACATCCATCTACAGTCGTTCTTCTTCACCGTCTTGAGAGTGAGCCACATCAACAGTTCGCCTGCGGAGATTTCCCAGCAACTTCAGAATCGTGTCATCTCACATTCCTCATCTGTAATGCAACATCTACAGTGATTTATGAACTCTCCTTACCGATGACCAATAGGTACTCAAGTAGCTATACTATTGTACTATTATATTTATTCATTCATTCCGTTATAGGTACTGATGACTAATAGGTAACTCCCCGGTCGTCTGAGAGCGCTTTTTATAGTTTATATTTTTTTAACTATAACTATTATTCTTATTTTTGTGCTTACAACTAATGAGCACCGTAAGATCCTATGACCTGATTTACTGATGACACCGTGATAGTTAGTTATGTATATGGCAAGCAGCCATCATAGTTATTTTGTTTTGTTTATATAAAAACTCTAGGACCGCAGTACGCTAGGCCATACTATACAGCAACATGATATCTGCATCACTATTCCTGCTCACATTGCTCGAGCCTGACATGTGATCGACTAAACCTGGCTATTCTAGCTCGATTGGATAGGTTTAAAGTAGTTAGGGACAATCTCTCCGTAAGAGACATTTGTGTACGCCTCTTTTCCGGCTGTAGCGGATATGTAACCCCGCGCACCGGCTAGATTGTGTACAATTGGCCAAATAACTTAGGGCCTCTTATTATATTGAGTGATTGTCTCTTTCTGCGCTCTTCCAGCCGTAAGGCTTAGTAATTGTCTGGAACTCCCATTGACACGTTGGCATGATCCGACTCTGGGAAACTATTTGGGTTTCTGAGTGATGAAGACCAGTGTCGATTTCGCATACATCCCCCTCTGTCTCTTCGGATACCAGTTAGCTTAGATAACCTGACCAAAGTAGGAAACACTGCGCAAAGATATATATTATGTAAACCAGCCTGCAGTGCATCTCTGGGCATTCTGAAACTTAACCCTAGCGACAAACAAATGTTAGTTGCCCGACACATGGGTGACGGATAGGACGCAGATCTCCATCTAACTGTACTGTGACTGGGTGCGGTCTTGGAACCCACCACGCCCTCATTGGCAGGTCACAGGAGATGGATATCTGCCTCTTACTCCCCGCCATAAAATACTTATGCGCTTTTCAAATTGCTTATGTAAATCGTAACTTGTCTTAGTGATGTTGTATGTGGTTGCAGTGTGATATGTAACCGGATCGTTATGTGATTCTGAAGCTGTCACTCCGTAACATGTCCGCACGCTGCCTTTCTGAGGGAGATGCTCTGTAGGGTGACCTTCGGGAAACCGAGCATCTTCGCCAGTTAGGCTCATGTTTCAAAAGATAGGTAGGAATCCCTGGCACTTGCGGCCAAAGCTTGGAAGTAAATCTAACACCTAAATGGTAGGTTAGAATTTAGCAGAATGCCTGCATAAATAAAGCGGCAACTACCAATGCAGTATCTTGGACCTACATAAGATGACGGCCTTTGAATTCTTTAGAAATCATCCGCCCCATCTTCACGTAATACAGCATGCATCACATTAATTATAATTTCACTATGTTGACACACACTACACTTAGCTTTTGTTTGAACAAGAGAGTGGCCCTTTTTGTCAGCTCTCTTCCTCCGCTTCGGCGTTGAAGGTATTTTCCTGTGACGGAGGCCTGCGCGAAGCACTTTCCTCTCACAACAATAATATTTTTGTTAGGGGTATAATGGTTTATATTAAACTACATAAGTAGCCTCATTAGGATGCTCCCTTGTAGGGATTCCTCACAGATATACACGGATTGGTGAGGTACCTCTGACGAGCCCACGTAAACAAGACACCAACTTGGTTCTATGTACTGTATATTTTCTCTCGTCTACTAGCAAGCGAGTACCATTGTTTGTATAGTGTTTATATTTTTGATTAATTATCATGTCCAGACTCCTAAATTAAGTTATGGACCGCCATACCGGTGACACAAATAGTTGGGATGAGACCGTGAGGTTCAATCTCAGGGGCAATGGTCGCACGGCCCCACTGGAACGTTATCGTTCCACCAGCTCTAGAAGCCGGTCTTTGTACTTTTCGGAGAGTCGCGATACAGGGACTGTTACCCCGAGAACCGTAGCTAACCAGCCCTCCCGCGTATCCTGTACATGCGGTGCAACGGAGTGGAGCAACACAACGGACCAGTGCGTACCCACGCGAGCTACACGTTACAGTAACCGAGTATTGTACTGAAGGGTAGATCGCATCTATGAAACTCCAGTAAACACTCTACAGTGATTTTATCTGTGTCTGTTATCATGAATGAACCCACATGATCATGTATGCGCGATAAAAAAAGATGCAGAAATGGGGATTTATGAGTTTTATTTCCTCATATTACAATGATATACATGTAGGGTACATTTACAAAGGTTATGATTACAAACAATAGTTTTATAACATAATATGATAGCCTCCATCTATGTTTGTCCCCGTATTAGTTATTATTTAGACTATAGTGAAAATGCTTCCCGACCCGATGATGTCCTAGTTTCATGGCATTTTCCACCCTTAAAATCACCATTTTGACTTGGAAGTTTGAGCCAAAAAATTAAGTCAAAGCTATGTCCTCATATATACATTAGGACGCAGACACTTTTTAAGCAGTTGGAAATCAGTAAAAAAAAATGTGTTACATTGTGTTAAGCGGTAGCAAAATTCAGTTTATTTCAGGATTGGTTGACGCTATTTGAAGTAACCTTGGATGCACAGTTGGCTATGATGTTAGACACCTTGATGTTGACAAGTTCAAAGGTCACGGTCACTTTGGCCTTGGTATAAAACTCAGTTTTTTCAATGCAAAGCGTTTGCCGTTAGCAAAACTTCTAAGTTCATACATGTATTCAGGATTAGTTGACCATATTAGAACTAAGCTTGGACACATTAGTGCCTATGCGGTTAAGAATCAGCGGGATGACATTGGGGTCACAAAGTGAAAGGTCAAGGTCATTTAGCTCTGATGCAATGAGGAGGACACTTTAGACATTTTATCGTGGAGAATTCTTGTCTGGGAGTTCTTGTAAAGCAAATTTTCGCCAATCATCTGCTGAAAAGACCTTCATCTAGCTTTACTGATCTTGCTAAATTTTAAGAATGTTATCTTTTCTTAAAATAGTTTTAAGAAAAGATAAGATTAAACACTGCTGTTCCAGGTGAACACCTTTTGTTCTTTAACCCTTTACACTCAGCCTGACCAAAAGTGGCTCTGCAGTGGTCTAGAAAAATGCACATTTGCAGACCAAGCAGAAGATAATTTTTGTTATTTACCACTGGAAGGACAGGCTCGATAATGTAGCCAGTCATTCCAGTGGTAAATTAAAAAAAAAATAAACATTTAGTCTGCACATGGATATTCTCTATGAGAATATTAAAATTTTCTCGAACAAATTTCAGACTTACAGGATTAAAAAAACCTAATTCTCATTAACCGTTGAGTTTCTATTTCAGAATGGTGACACTCGGTTTATAGATACTATGTCTATGCACATCGCCATATCTGGATTTACATCTTTCCAACGGGTGTTGTTCCAAGCGAGCAAGAAAGGCAGTCAGAGACAGGATATCGCGGAGAGATTGAAAAAGAGGCCGACACAAGAGCCAATGGTAAGTGCAATAATATTATGATCTGTTTTGTAATCTCTAGATGCATCTGACTTGACTAGATATTACCAATTATACAAGTGATTAATTATCCGTTCAATGGGCTTGTGAAATGCTAATTTGCAGGTCAAGAGAAGACTATTTTTTGTGAATTTGCCTGTTTAAATGCAAATGCTGGATAACTCAGTCAGTCATTCTCTGCTTTTTGCACTGATTTTAATTTGGTGAACCAATGTAACATAAACTGCATTCAAAACTGCTCTGAGATTCCTTTCCTTAACTTGCCTCCTATTTCTTTATATTGCGCTCACTGGTACATATATTTTTGTCGAGCCCTTCTTGGTGGATGAGCTTTAAAGCGTTTCCGACAGAGTGTAGCGTGCAACCGGACTAACTATGAAACATTCAGAACATGTCAGGACTCAGTGTTAAAACATTACTTGCTCGAATACTTGCTAGAATGCCATATAAAGGGTCTCATATTTTCAATACCTTGCCACGCCACCATTATCTTTTCAGCTTGATGAATGGAAGAATGTTGGCAGCATGAATGCCTTGAGTGATGTATACCAGTTCTACCTTGGTGGAGAGCCGCTGAAGAAGGAGATGCGCCAAGTGTTTATTACTGGTACCATGTCAGATGTCCGGGAACAGTTTCAGGTTAGCCATGTTCCTATTGAACTTTGTGTACCGTAAGTAATTATGTATTATACTTTTTCAAGCCCATACGAAGTGGAGAATGGCTCAAGATAGCGATCCGAACAATGTACTGTATACAGCATCTAATCTAATAAAGCAGAATGAATTATTGCCCGACGCGTGGTCAGATCCAAAATTTGAATCATCTGAGCTCAGATTGTTGGCTCGTTTTATGCTTTCAAGAAATCCATTAAAATGTATCTGCTCCTAAACCTTGTGGCTGATTTTAACCAAATTTTGCTGGAAGGATCTTAAGTTGTTAGGCTCCATAACATCAACTCAGAAATTTGATCAGTCAATCTTTCCAGTGGTCATCTTGTATTTACTGAAAATTTTCTGGGAAGTATATTCTGAAACTTAGAATCCCACTCCTTAATCAATTGGGCCGATTTCAATGAAACGTGGGTCGAACCATCCTATGGCATATCAAATGAGAATTTATTATTGGTCCATTTTTGGGTGGCCATCTTGGATTATCTGAAACATTTCCTGAAAATTATTTGAATAAAATGCTACTCATTAATCAATGGCACGATTTCAATGAAACTTGGTGGAAAGATCATTGTGTGGTAGGCTTTATCACTTCTAATAATAGGAATTTGGTGGCATCTTGGACCTCCAAATACATGTATGTCCACTAAATCATTATAAAATGCCATGCCACAATATGTATTTTAAAAATTTAAATTTCTGTTTCTGACCAAAAAATCTATAGGGATCTACATGTAGAACCATTCTACATCACATGCCAGTGTTCCAGGTGAATGATACAGGCCCCTTGGGCCTCTTGGTTTTGAATGGAAGTTAACTATTTAAGAAAAGCATGTAAAATATATGACAGTTTTTGGGGATATTCCAATACATACATAGGACAAAAGTACATGCATAATACAATTATTAAATATTAAATATGTTGTTAAAGTTGACCAGAAGTAAATGGAAAGATTGAATATAATGAAGCTATTTAATATCTGAAATTTTGGTGAAAGCTATTTTCTGGGGACAAATAATTCCTCCATCATAACGATTTGTTGTTAGTGGTCTGACTCTGTAGTGTTGACAGTGTTGATAAATCATGGAATAGAGGGATACATTTCTGACTGTCCACCCATAAATTGTAGCTAAGATCTGCCCACTTCGCCTGCACCTTTAAATTGATTTTAACAATGAAACTTTAATTCCAAGAATCTCAATTTCAAGGTAACTATACAGTTAGGTCGTTCAACATTTTGAAACTATTTTGACTGAAATCTCTTGCTGCCTATGGCAGCAACAGATCCCAGTCAAATTAGTTTCAAAATATTCAACAGAATTAATATTCACACAAATAACACGTGCCTACCAATGGGAAGATCATAATCTAAATATGGTGCTAGCCGACTTCACAGTCAAATCATACAGGTCCGACACAAAAGGATCATAGGTCTGACAGTAAATGTCTGAATTGTATGTTTTTGGGGAAGTTGCAATTTAACAAGCATGATGTGTTTTCCAGGAATTGATGACATACTGTGCAAGTGATGTCTCGGCTACTCACGCCATCTTTGGAAAGCTTTGGTCAGAATTCTTTGACAGGTAAAAATACCATATAGTAGACTCACTTCATGTGAAACTATTGCTCACTGCATTCATTATGACTTCGTGTTAAGCCTTTGCTCACTGAATTTGTGACCACTTCATGTGACGCAATTGCTCACAGCATTTATGATGACCTCGTGAAACCAAATGTTCAGTGTGCTTGTAATGGCTTCGCATGAGAGCATTGCTCCATGTTCATGATGTTTTCTTGTTCATGATTTCTCCCTTCATTCATGATGGCTCCTCATGAAACCATTGCTCACTGTGTACGTGATCCCTTTGCGTGCAACGATTGTCAGCTCTCAATTCTCTTAAAACCATTTCTTATTGTGCTTGTGATCATTTCCTGTGCTCACTTCTCATGAAACCATTGCTCCATTTGTGATCACTTCTCATGAAACCATTGCTCCATTTGTGATCACTTCTCATGAAACCATTGCTCCATTTGTGCTCACTTCTCATGAAACCATTGCTCCATTTGCTATCACTTCTCATGAAACCATTGCTCCATTTGTGATCACTTCTCATGAAACCATTGCTCCATTTGTGATCACTTCTCATGAAACCATGGCTCCATTTGTTATCACTTCTCATGAAACCATTGCTCCATTTGCTATCACTTCTCATGAAACCATTGCTCCATTTGTGATCACTTCTCATGAAACCATTGCTCCATTTGTGATCACTTCTCATGAAACCATTGCTCCATTTGTGATCACTTCTCATGAAACCATTGCTCCATTTGTGATCACTTCTCATGAAACCATTGCTCCATTTGTGATCACTTCTCATGAAACCATTGCTCCATTTGTGATCACTTCTCATGAAACCATTGCTCCATTTGTGATCACTTCTCATGAAACCATTGCTCCATTTGGGATCACTTCTCATGAAACCATTGCTCCATTTGTGATCACTTCTCATGAAACCATGGCTCCATTTGTGATCACTTCTCATGAAACCATTGCTCCATTTGTGATCACTTCTCATGAAACCATTGCTCCATTTGTGATCACTTCTCATGAAACCATTGCTCCATTTGGGATCACTTCTCATGAAACCATTGCTCCATTTGTGATCACTTCTCATGAAACCATGGCTCCATTTGTGATCACTTCTCATGAAACCATTGCTCCATTTGTGATCACTTCTCATGAAACCATTGCTCCATTTGTGATCACTTCTCATGAAACCATTGCTCCATTTGTGATCACTTCTCATGAAACCATTGCTCCATTTGTGATCACTTCTCATGAAACCATTGCTCCATTTGTGATCACTTCTCATGAAACCATTGCTCCATTTGTGATCACTTCTCATGAAACCATTGCTCCATTTGTGATCACTTCTCATGAAACCATTGCTCCATTTGTGATCACTGCTCATGAAACCATTGCTCCATTTGTGATCACTTCTCATGAAACCATTGCTCCATTTGTGATCACTTCTCATGAAACCATTGCTCCATTTGTGATCACTTCTCATGAAACCATTGCTCCATTTGTGATCACTTCGTGTGAAACCATTGCTCCATTTGTGATCACTTCTCATGAAACCATTGCTCCATTTGTGATCACATTTCATGAAACCATTGCTCCATTTGTGATCACTTCTCATGAAACCATTGCTCCATTTGTGATCACTTCTCATGAAACCAGTGCTCCATTTGTGATCACTTCTCATGAAACCATTGCTCCATTTGTGATCACTTCTCATGAAACCATTGCTCCATTTGTGATCACTTCTCATGAAACCATTGCTCCATTTGTGATCACTGCTCATGAAACCATTGCTCCATTTGTGATCACTTCTCATGAAACCATTGCTCCATTTGCTATCACTTCTCATGAAACCATTGCTCCATTTGTGATCACTTCTCATGAAACCATTGCTCCATTTGTGATCACTTCGTGTGAAACCATTGCTCCATTTGTGATCACTTCTCATGAAACCATTGCTCCATTTGTGATCACATTTCATGAAACCATTGCTCCATTTGTGATCACTTCTCATGAAACCATTGCTCCATTTGTGATCACTTCTCATGAAACCATTGCTCCATTTGTGATCACTTCTCATGAAACCATTCCTCCATTTGTGATCACATTTCATGAAACCATTGCTCCATTTGTGATCACTTCTCATGAAACCATTGCTCCATTTGTGATCACTTCGTGTGAAACCATTGCTCCATTTGTGATCACTTCTCATGAAACCATTGCTCCATTTGTGATCACATTTCATGAAACCATTGCTCCATTTGTGATCACTTCTCATGAAACCATTGCTCCATTTGTGATCACTTCTCATGAAACCATTGCTCCATTTGTGATCACTTCTCATGAAACCATTGCTCCATTTGTGATCACATTTCATGAAACCATGGCTCCATTTGTGATCACTTCTCATGAAACCATTGCTCCATTTGTGATCACTTCTCATGAAACCATTGCTCCATTTGTGATCACTTCTCATGAAACCATTGCTCCATTTGCCAGGGTTGGGTTTTGGACAGTCCAAAACTAACTTTGAGCAGACATTGTCCAAAACCTGTCTAAAACCTGTCTTAAATGGTTTAAACCAGTCCAAAACTGTCCAAAATTGTCCAAAACTGTCCAAAACTATGTTGGACATATCACCATACTCTTATGCATCATAATCCTATTAAAAAATAACAAGAAATCAGAGATTGCATCAAAAGCACTATATTAAACAAATCCATTTATTATATGAGTTATTATTACATTTTTATCAAATACATACAATTAAAACTTAAAAGGCTTAATTAGGTTTAATTAGTAGTCCAAATCAGACAGCCCTCTCAACATCCTGGAGCAAAACACTAGCTTTGACGCTTTCTCTACTCCAAGCCTATTACAGATTTTAGTGTGGATATAGCTAAAATTGCTAAATAGGTGCTGATTGTGATGGCAATTCTTCTCTTAGTCGCTTTGTGCATGGTGCAGCTGATGGTTTGTCCAGCTGAAACAAAGAAAAGGGATATTACATGTGCTATATAAGCCAAATGTAGATATACACCCTACCTGGTCCAAGTCATTTGGGGACAAGATATGATAATCTTTTTAAAAATTTACATTGAAATGACTGGCATTGCAACAAAATCAGTCATTCCTATGTTGAATTTTCACAAGTAATTAATTTTATGTCATAATTAAATACATTTAAAATTTGGAATGGATAGAGTTAAAGATAGACCACCCTTCTGTCAAATAAATGCATGTTTTTATTTATTTTCAAAACTGGGACTTGCTGAATATTAGTTTGACTGTTTGCATCAGTCTATCTGAAGGGTGTTAGTGTGCTATGCCAAATTGTTTTCATAATATTACTGTAGTAAAGGTATTCAGGCAAGAGTATTTCTGAAAACCCTGGGTTGCAGAAAGTATAGGGTTAAGCAGATCATTGTGTGTTATTTCTAATCTTAAGCCAGCGCCCTCACAGGCCAATTATCACACCTATACCATTGAATTGTAAAGAGGCTCAGCATGTGATTGTGGTTATCAGAGATTATCAGACCTGGCTCTATTACTAGCATGGCAAAGAGAATAATTAACTCGGGTATCTGAACTAAAGGTGAGACATCCTGTTGATAACCCCTATGCGGCCAAGACAATTACAGTGAATAGTAACCTTACCTACATTGTACATTATGACTTTTAAACACAACTTAGCACAAATTTTTGAAAATTTTTCACTGAAATGACTGGCTTAGTAAAAGCGGCAGTCATTTCACAAGTAAATTTGTTTTCCAGTCAAATTAGTTTCAAAATATTCTACAGTTTTCCCGCATAGTGTCCTTGAAAATGATAGCTGAGGAATTCATCGGTGAAAGGGTTAAGGCATGTATTAGATATATTGGACTCCTAGCACTCCAATGTCAACAAAAAACATTTTTCAAATAAAATTAAAAGATAATAGTCCAGTGGCTGAGGGAGGTCTCGTGTGCATTTTATGTACCCTAAATTTCTCTTCAGATTCCTTTAGAGGATCATAAGACATAATAAAAAATCGAGGGTAGACTTTTCAAATTCCGTAAAATAGTCAGGAAATGACGTCACAAGCCATGCCCCTTTTTCCGCCATTTTGAGAAATGAAATATCCATATTATTGATACAATATGACATTTTACTTATTAATATGCCTACATATAAGGTATGTATATGTTTCTTAATTGTCTATGTGTGTGTGCGTGCGTGCGCACATGTGTCTGTGTGCGTGCGTGCGTGCATGCGTGCGTGTTGTAAGATGGTGGGCATTCTGCCCAAAGGATTTTTATCTGACTGCCCTTCATCACAATAGCTGATAGTTAGCATAGCAATAGGTCATATTGAGACGCCAGTCCTCTGAGCAGGATACTCCACTACATTTTAGTTGTAGCAGGCAACTAGTATAAGTTGGTATCTTTGTTTGTCAGTCAGTCTGTTGGTGCAAAGATTTTTTTACGTTTTTGATATGGCAACGAAACTTGGACACATGGCTGCCTATCATGAGTGAAACCAGGATCTAGATGACAATAATATCAGTAGGTTAGCTGCTATTGTCGCAATTATAGCATTTTACTATGTTTTTTATGTCTTATGATATTCTAAATGAATCTGAAGTGACCAGTTGGCACATAAAATGCACGTGACATGCTCATTTATTCTTTTTGCAGAATGATGATTTGGGTCCAGATTTAGATTATTTATACAAATATCTATAAAACAATAGATTACAAAGAAAGACATTATAATAAAAAAATGTATGTTGTGGTAGCCGCGTTAGTCCGCTAATAATGACAACAGGATAAATAGGGTAGTACAGTCAAACCCACTTTAAGCGACCGCCCTTTGGAGCTTGTCATTCAAGACAATTAATACAAGTAAATTATCATATGGTATTGCTTTTGGGGACACAAGATGGCGGGTCCATAAGATGGGTGGTCTTATAACCACACGTCTTAAAGAACCACCATCTTTTGTCCCCAAAAGACAGGTTGTCGCTCGAGCAGGTTCGACTGTAACTTTTAATCAATATTAAGAAGATCAATGATGATGTCATAATCTACTCAACTACTTGAGCTTACTTAGCTGCTGTATATAAACTATGTAAATATTTCACTTAATCACCTGATGAAGTACATTTATGTGCGAAGGCTTGTCAAAATTAAATAAAGTTAGTCTTAAAAGGTAATACCCTTTTTATCCTGTTGTCATTATAATAAAAGTATGACAGCAACTGTATTTCCAAACGAACAGCGCTAATAATTGTGACATATCAACATAACATCGTGTTTATGTCTATGAAGTTATATGCCCGAAAGGGTTTTTACAACCCATATCTGAACACTGTGAACTTTGACATTTGCAAAATTTGCAACATGAAATAGTCTGCTTTGTACAGGCACACCTAGCGTTTGCACATTTCAAACAATTACAGCACTGAGCATAGCGGTTAGGAATAACATTAGTGTATACAACGCATCAAAAAGTTGTCCATTTCCTGAAATCCATACTTCACTGGATCAAGAACCGTGGCGTCGTTGTGTAACAATGTCACCATGATATTAGTAGCAAAAAACGCGCGGAGGATATGTCCCTTAGTAGCATGACTAGTAGGAGCCAGTTGGCTTGTAGTTATCACTTTACTGTGGTGATACAACTCGCTCCTTAATTCATCCATTGTTTTGCACTTAGTACCTTGTTTGAATACCTGCGTGAGGTATTCTTCAGCCTTATTCATCACATTGTCTATATTAACATAATCAGGGTTTGTGCCAAAATCACTAAGATACAGAACTGGGTTGGCCTTCATTGCAGCATGCTTCGTTCCAAATTTACTAGTACAGGCACAACCAGTTAATGAGTGAACAGCTGGCAGAACTTTGCATACCTCCTGACCAAGCTGTCTAGATAACGTGTGTATCGGGATATAACGGGTAGTTTCACCAACACCTGCTTTCACATATAGTTCCTTGAGACCATGAAAATAGAATTCACTCCAGAAGTACAACATTAGCACAATGGCATCGCTGTCTGAAGATAATACAACTACTCTGGTTGTTTCGGCTTTCGTTGCATGCATGGCGTGTGGTATTATCCGTGTGTCAGCTTCATCTAAATCATTCTTAAGTTCTACAATCTCAGACGCATGGCCATGCAAAGTAGACATACATGGTAATGTTTGATCTCCAGCAATGTGGCTTACTACTAACTGCACATTTGGATATGTGCTACGAAACATCTCCATAGCCCGCTCACGCCACAAAATCTGAAGCTTCCTTTTGTTTGAACTTGATGGCCAAAATGTTTTCATGTCAACAGGAAGTGGTGTACTCGCATTAATTGTGCCTAACTCTATAGGTTTAACAGTGGCTCTACGCTGTCTCTCAGCATCTTTAATTGGTCCATCTACATATGAATCAAAAACAAGGTCAATCCTTTGTGCATTCTTAGCAGTTACTCTCACGAGATTCAACATACTGTCACAGAGATCTGCAAATGTCTTAACACTATTTGACTTTACTTTTCGCACAATAGACATAACATCAACTAAGCATGTAATGTGACAATCATCCGATGGTTCTGGGTCAATATAATCATCGGCATTTAAGGAGGACTCTAGTTCCTGTATGAGCGAACTTTTCACTGGTTTCGTCATCCACCCACTGCTGTCAAACAGATATAATGATGGTGATATATCATACGTTAAAAGTTCTTCCATAGAATAGCCTCTGGCTTTGGCGATTTCAAAAGTTCTTTGTGATCCATGAAATTCCTTCTGCACTGATGCTTTCCCAGATGATTTTTTTTTTTGAGCTTGTAGTGTGTGGAATGTCTTTAAATTAGTTCTGTGAATTGTATCATTTAGTTTAACTGATTTGTCTACAAACCGTTCTTTGCGAATTTTATTATAAGCAGACGCACCAATGTCTCGCACAGTCAATAGTTCTTTGCGTACATCATCTGGCATTACTTGCTGTGTAAGGATGTTGTGCAGACGATGGTCACTGGTTGTGATGCTGAATGGGTTCTCACAACGTTCTATAAATGACACCATTGCTTGGACATTCATCTCACCTAAGTCCGTTTCAGACTTACTAAATTCGTGGTTTACCATCAACTCATATGTATTAGTTTTGATACCACTTAATTCTCTGTGCAGATTACTAACCGCTAACATCTCGTGGTAAATAATTTCCCATTCAGCCACAAATGTCTTTCTCCTAGAACCACCTATGATGCCTGAACTACTCTTCTGCGATTTGTTAATTGTTTGTTCAAGACACATATCGGCTCCAACTGCTTTGATATGACCAGGAGTGCGCTTTGTGACAAAACTGCCATCCAGAAAACGTTGGTGAATTTCAGGAGCTGTTGTTGGAAGCCTTCTCATGTCCTCTAGGTACAAGGTACACCAGCGAAGATAGTTGACAGAATCAAATGCAGCAAAAAGTGGAAGTATGGCTTGAACAGTGTCTAGATGTAGTTGCCAATTTCCCTCTCTGTCATTCCGAATCAGATTGTCTAGGAGGGACGTAAGTTGGATAAACGTATCCCAGTACAAGAATGTTTCATTCTTATCTCGGTTCACTTTAACAAATTCATCAAAGTCATTAAACAGTACATCTGAACAATCAACAAATGTTTGTAACATTTCCTGAGCCTCTGTTCTTCTGTTTGCAGCAACTTCAATCCTAAATTGTCTGATTATCTCTAATTGTTTCTGATAGTTCTCTACACCGTACTGTTTAAAGAACTCACACCATTGTAACCGTCTTAAAGCTTCACTGAGGAGCTGCATGCCCTTGACTGACCGTGCATAGTTTTTACCACAAAGCACGGATTCCACGACATTGACTCCAAATACCGAACTCTCAATCCATATGCCTTCTGCACCACTGTTTCTCAGGTATTTTCCAAGGCACGCAAGTAGAATCTTGATCATATGAAATGATCCCATACAGAGAATCAAATTCTGAAATTCACTGGGTCTGATCAACTGGATATCACGTGCTATACGATAAACTCCCTCATCGCATGTGACAGCCAAATGTGATTGTTCCAATTGACTGAGAATTTCCTGAAAGTTTTTGAGTGCAGTATACACTGTTGAGTACTCGGTGACAGGATTTGGAATGAGTGGTATAAATCCAACAACTTTTACAGGTAGGTTTTCCTTTGTTAACACAGAGTTACTTGCACTCCATGAGGGCATATGTTGTTGTTCAGGATTTGGATGAATGTTGTTACTATCTGTTTCACCTAAATCTAACCGAGCCAAGATCCATGCACTGTCTGTAGTCGCAATATTATTCTTTTCTGTCATGCTCATAGAATACACATCACTGTCGACTGAATAGTCCTCCGGTAGGCCTGGTCGTTTAGTTGGCTTATGGAAATCCTTCAGCTTCTGGCAGGGTAATTCAGAATGAAATATTTTAACACCATGTGATACTGTAGTATCGGATACATTTGGTTTATTTTGTGTCGCGACCGACTTTTCCTGAAATAGTACTGAAACGGTATCATGACTGCCTCCTATGCCAGAAAGTGTCGCTTCTTCGTGATCAAAGTTATCAAATGCTGCAGTGGTAAACATTTCAGGATTAAAATGGCCTGGTAGTGGCACTTTACCAGCACTCGCCTCGACAGTATAACTAGCAATATCCCTGCGATAACGCATTAGTTCGTCGTAGCTGGAGCATAAACCAAAGTGATTAAAGCTTTTTATGAGTGTTGAACTTTTACATGTATCATGAATTATCTGGCTATTCATAACATGAAGCGGTGTCTTTTTCCTACCACGATGAAGATTATAGTACATTACTTGAAATAAAGCTTGTACCTGTCTACATTTGGCATTTGAGATGGTTTTGCTGGAACATTTAGACCCTGCATCTATCTCAGAAACTGGGGAGTCATCATCTGGAGAATCATAGGTAGTTGCATGGTAACTGGTTGGATCAAAGTTATACAATGCACCAAAGAATTTCAAAATCGGATCAGGAACACTCATATTTTGCCAAGCAGTATCTAAATCATGTGCGTCGCAGAATTTATCCTGCAGACCGAAATCATAATCAATAAGGGCTTGTCTGATAATGTTCCCACACTCGTGTACAGGATCAGTTGAACGTATGGATTCGACAAGATGTTCAGCGGTACAGCTGCGACTAAACACCATCACGGACTTGCTAACTAGTTTTGGTAGAGCAAATGAAATGTTATCGCCGAAATAATTCGTTAGAAGAACTTTCACCTCTCTGTTTGTGACTGTACTGCTATCAGGCACTAGTGCATTAATACGATCACGAATATCACTTAGCTCATAGCCTTCCCCAGTATTGAGGCCAGGTTCAATTTCTGCAATGACGCGAGCCCACACATCTAGCTTTACCACATGTTTCTGTTTACCTTTATCACTGCTAATGGCACGGCCATAGGCTACTAGATAAGAATTTATACACGCTTTATGGCAGTATATATCTGCACCATACACTGCATGTGTGTCCTGTAAATCACAAGTTCGTGTATACACAAGATCCTGAAAATATACAGTTGCTTTTAGGAATTTTTCTGCTCGATCACACTCCGAAATACGAAATTTCTCGTATGTTCCCAGGCGTGTTACATGTCCACAAACGACGCACGGCTGTTTGTAAGTCAAAATCTGCTTACTAGGAGGTGGTCGAGGCACGGACTGAGAACGACCAGATCGCTGGAAAGTCTCTGCTGATAAGCCAGGGTCTGCTGAGGCGTCATCTTTCTTCAAATTGTCTAATGATTTCTGTAAGGTATAGTTCTTATAGCATTCATTGCTGACATGGTATACAAAGGTTCCATATCCAATTGATTTAAGTCTTTTCGTTACAATGTCATTCCTCAGGCTTGCAGCTTCTAAAACACGTTTACGACCTCGTTCTGTACTATTCTGGCAGATTATACACTTGGCAGTGTCAGTCATAGGAGGACCAGTACTCGTATCCCTCAGTAGTGCTCTACCTTTGGCTTCCATGATTATCTAGTTCACATCACCTGAAATATAGAAAGGTATATAAACATATGGCATACTAGGCAAATATTATACACATACACATGCAGACACGAAGGAATGTTTACTCAATCACATGCGCACATGCATGCACACACGCACGCACACACATAGTCAGTCATATATCATATAGTATTCAAATTATAGTAGGAATGTGCATATTTCATTTCTCAAAATGGCGGAAAAAGGGGCGTGGCTTGTGACGTCATTTCCTGACTATTTTACGGAATTTGAAGTCTACCCTCGATTTTTTATTATGTCTTATGATCCTCTAAAGGAATCTGAAGAGAAATTTAGGGTACATAAAATGCACACGAGACCTCCCTCAGCCACTACATTATAAAGTGGTTTTTTATTTTCAACAAATTTGCCATCGCCCAACAAAATTGTTGAAAAATGAAAACCAGTTTCCTTGGTATAGTCACAATAAAATATAGAATTTTTAATTATTGACATTAGAGGGCAATGGGTTAAGCATTAATTTTATTTACCTTCAAAATCTTGATGTCTTTGCTGATATGTGTGTCTGCACTGTCTGTATCAGCCTGTTCAACAAGACTTTCAGTAGACTTCTCATGCTTCTCATAGTGTATTTTCATCCTTGCTACCTTGTTGACAACTGTGTACTCACACTCTCTACACTTAGCCATTTGTTTGCCATTAATCTTAACTTCCAAAAAGTGCTTCCAAATTGGATCCTTAGGCCTACCACCTTTGAAATACATATTAACTATTTCAAATACCATCAACACATAAATATTCAGGCCAACAGAAGAATTCAAAGATTAATGTAGCACAAGGATATCTTTTTACTAATTGTCTAATTGATATCTAGCATTAACTGAGGATAGATGAAAACATGAAGAATCTAATTTATATTCTATCAGCTTAATGCCTTAATCCCAAATTTGCATAAGATCTTATGTAAACATAGCTAATGTGTTTACTGAGTAGTGCATTCTAAAATAGCCTTAGAGAGCAAGGGTCATCAGTTAATTGTTGAAACAACATCTTAGCAGACTATATTTTCTCTATGAGTTTAAGATTCTTCCATAGGCCATGAACATTTTGCAAGAAATAGATTTAGACACAGAGACAGGTCTCAATAATATAAACATCTAGCTGTACATAGGTAGTCTAATATGTTTACATTATTGATTAAATAGGGTTTCTGTGGGTTTAACACAACTGGTCGAAATATACAGAGTTAAAACATTTAAGACAAACAAAAGTTGAAAAAAATTAACCCATGGATTATAGAAAGAAGCAAATAAGACTCCTAATTTATTGAAATCATATGTGTCCTTTTAGATTATTATTATTATTATTATTATATAGCAATAAAGTATCCAAAAATACATGTAGATAACCATCCATCAATATGTACATGTACCTGTATGTGTCTAAATGCTATATAGTTGTTTTAAGAAAATTACATTTCAGAAAAATATTTTTTATACCAATATTTTAGGTTTTGGACAGTTTTGGACAATTTAAGGTGTCCAAAACCTATTTTGGGCGGACGGTTTAAACCATGGTTTAAACCACTAGTGTCCAAAACTTGCCAACTCTGGCTCCATTTGTGATCACTTCTCATGAAACCATTGCTCCATTTGTGATCACTTCTCATGAAACCATTGCTCCATTTGTGATCACTTCTCATGAAACCCTGGCTCCATTTGTGATCACTTCTCATGAAACCATTGCTCCATTTGTGATCACTTCTCATGAAACCATTGCTCCATTTGTGATCACTTCTCATGAAACCATTGCTCCATTTGTGATCACTTCTCATGAAACCATGGCTCCATTTGTGATCACTTCTCATGAAACCATTGCTCCATTTGTGATCACTTCTCATGAAACCATTGCTCCATTTGTGATCACTTCTCATGAAACCATTGCTCCATTTGTGATCACTTCATGAAACCATTGCTCCATTTGGGATCACTTCTCATGAAACCATTGCTCCATTTGTGATCACTTCTCATGAAACCATTGCTCCATTTGTGATCACTTCTCATGAAACCATTGCTCCATTTGGGATCACTGCTCATGAAACCATTGCTCCATTTGTGATCACTTCTCATAAAACCATTGCTCCTTTCACTTCAAGAGTATACTTACCTCCCTAATACTTTTGATATTGCTAAATATTGGCTTTCACTCAATAAACACTCAGATTTAAAACAGTTAGGTGCCCCTACTGGGCAGGGAGTCAGAGCGTAGTCTGGCGGATGCCAGCCCCACCACCGCGCATGCGCAGACTAGCACTTCCTCTTTGCTAGATTATTGGCAGAGAGTTCACACATGTCTTTTTGTGCTGAAGCTTTTCTTTATCTTAAACTAGTTTAAGTGGTGTTGTTTGGTGTGATAGTCACTTTTTTGGATGGCGGGAAGTATCAATTCGCCAAAGGAGGACTTAGGACCTTTAAATCAGGTGACTTCTAGTAAAATTAGCGAGTTTTCTTCCCGGTGTATTGTGTTTCCGGGACTCGCGTTTACCGTGATAAGCGCCTTAGTTAGTTGGTTTAGGTCAACTCGGTGCTACCTAGGACTAATTTCTCTTTCTGTTTATGTCCACAGGTCTGTATGACGCTAGGTGGTGACATCACAGTTGCAGAGAGTTAGTTTTCTCTCCACCATGGTTCCATTTCCTACTAACACTGTTAGGTTATCTAACCAAATGAAAAATATGTCCAGTGAGTTGGAGGCCTAGTATAAAGGTCTTCTCACTTTGCCCTCTTGATCCAATTCCTTCCCCATGAGGTGGAGAGAGTTAAGAGGCGTGCAGATGGTGGAGTTCTCCGGTTCGTCACGTTGGATGGTTTGTCTATACAAAGTGTCAGGTATCTAGTTATTGATAATGTGGTGATGTTAATTATTGTAAACAAACAAAGGGAGATAATTAACATTTTTGCCAGAAAAGAGTTATCTATATGTATCTGATGGTTGTGTAGTCAACTTATCCATTCAGCATACAATTCGTCCTTGCACTTGGATGTTTTGTTGGGATCGAATTTTTCCTGTCACGGGATTAATGACGTCATAATCAGCCTAGCTATGTGTTTATCAGCAATTCAAGCGCTATGCTGGTTTCTGATGTATATTGATCTTTATGATCGTTTTCCTTCTCTTTGAGTTGGATTGAGTTTCTAAGCTTAACTAGTTGCTCATACTCCTTGTCCTTTGCCCTGTTTCAGGGACCGGGTTGCGCGTCCTGTGGTCGTTTTCTGCAGGATAAGTTCTGGCCGCATCTGTGCTGTCAATGTAGCCCTTGTGGTCCATTGGTTAATTGTGACATATGTAAGCACTGGGGGGGCGAGTTAATGTCCGAATTCTTGTGCTGTTTACAGGCGACGGACAAGGTGGTAGAAGAGGAGATGAAGAAGAAGCGGAAACGAGAGGTTGTAAGTAGGAAGGGTAAGGGGAAGGTCTCGTCCGCGGTGGATATGGAGGCCTTCCGGACCGAGATGTTGGGAGAGATGAAGAGGACAATAAAGGATTTGGTTCCAGGGTTGCTTCGTGGCATGCTTCCTGGACCAAATCCTTTACTGTCCTCATCATCGGCTTCGGAGCAGGTAATCCCCGCCTCTGGATCGATTTTCCTTAGTCCGCTTCCATTGTTCGACGATTCAGAGGTGGCCCCATTAGAGGGGGCGTTCCACGGCCCTGGCAGCAGGCTTATTGCCGCGCCGATAGGGGACCGTGGACGGTTGTCGCTGGAACCCGCGGGCTGCTTATCAGTCCAGGGGTATCCGCACCCCGCGGTGGCCAGTACCTCCTATGGCACCGTTCCTGGTCAGCCCGGGTTAGCTCTCTTTGCTGACCCGGGGTCTAATCTTTCTGACCAGGGTAATGAGGATTACCTGCTAGGGTCGCCGTCTGACGACGTGGACATGGATGAAGACGTTTGTGCACCCCTCGCGGGGAATACAGGCGCCTTGTTCCACGGTTTTACTCACCCTGGAGTAAAGTCCGCGGCTCAGGTGGTGGCCCTGGGCGCTGCTGATGGCCAGCGGTACCGCATACCTCGGCTTGCCGAGGGTGTTGCTGGTGCTGGCCGGGCCCGTGGTGAGACTATATATACCCCGCGCTCTGCCACGGTGCCTGCTCCTGGTCAAACCAGTGATATTTCACATCAAGAGTATACTTACCTCCCTAATACTTTTGATATTGCTAAATATCGGCTTTCACTCAATAAAACACTCAGATTAAAAACAGTTAGGTGCCCCTACTGGGCAGGGAGTCAGAGGTAGTCCGGCGGATGCTCGCCCCACCACCGCGCATGCGCCGACTACTACTTCCTCTTTGCTCATTTATTGGCAAAGGGTTACATGCGGTTTTGTGATTTTCATACTTTTCTGCGCGTTGCCTTGTTTTTCGCTCACGTTTGACGTTTATTTTTGGTGGAAGCATGTCGGAAAGGGAGGATTCGCCTCTAGAAGGAGCGGGATCGCTTTATCAGGTGAATTCTTTGATATGCTAGCGTGTTTTGTCCCGGTTTAATGTATTTCCGGGACTCGCGCTTACCGTGATTAGCGCCTGATTATGTTGGTTTTTTACAACATGGTGCTTCATATGTCTCATTTCTCTTTGTGTTTTGTCCACAGGTATCGCATAGAAGCTTTGGTGGACTTTTCGGCACAAGAGGATATGTTTTCTCTCCACCACGGTTCCATTTCCTACTAATACTGTTAGGTTATCTAACCAAAAGATCTATGTTCAGTGAGTTGGAGGCCTGTTATAAAGGTCTTCTCACTTTGCCCTCTTGCTCCAATTCCTTCCCCTGAGGTGGAGAGAATGTAGAGGCGTACTATGGTGGAGTTCTCCGGTTCATCACGTTGGATGGTTTGTCTATACAAGGATCAGGTATCTAATTATAATGTAAACAAAAGGGGAGATAATTTCCCTTTTTGCCAATGCTAGAATTGGAAGGAGTTATCTCTGTATATCTGATTGTTGTGTACTCGAAATGCCAATTCAACGGAAATGTTCCGTTTTACTTATACAATTCGTTCTTGCTCTTGGTGCTTGTTGCGGATCGATTAATTTGGTCACGAGAGTGATGACGTCATAATCGGCCTTGGCCTTTTTATTAACAATTAACGTTTTGTCCATGGCTGGTTCTTCTTGATTTCTGATCTTGATGATCCTGTCCTCTCTTTTTAGTTGGTTTTGAGTTTGCTAACCTTAACTATCTTGCTCATTGTCCCTGTCCTTTGTCCTGTTTCAGAGACCTGGTTGCCCGTCCTGCGGGCGGTTTCTTAAAAGCCGCTTCGTCCCGCACTTGTGCTTCAGCTGCAGTCCCTGTGGACCGTTGCTGAAGTGCGACGTATGTAAGCTGTGGGGGGGCGAATTAATGTCTGATTTTCTCGCATTGCAGGCAAGGGAGAAGGTAATGGAGGAAGAGAGGAAGAAGAAGGAGAAAGTGTGTAAGAAGGGTAAGAAGAAGGCCTCATCCGCGGTGGATATGGAGGCCTTCAGGTCCGAAATGTTGCAAGAGATGCAGAGGACAATAAAGGATCTGGTCCCAGAGTTGCTTCGTGGCATGCTCCCTGGGCCAGCTCCTTTGTTGTCCTCGGCATCTGCTTACGAGCAGGTGATCCCCGCCTCTGAATCCGGTCTCTTTAGGTCCGGTCCGGTTGTGGATTCAGAGGTGGCCCCTTTGTTGGGGGCAGTCCAAGGCCCTGGCAGCAGGCATGGCGCCGCGCCGAGGGGCCGTGGACAACGGTTGTTGCTGGGACCCGCGGTCTGCTCATCAGACCCCGGGTATCCGCGCGCCGAAGGTGCCAAACCCTCCTATGGCACCTTTCCTGGCCAGTCCGGGTTAGCTTTCTTTGCTGACCCGGAGTCTAATCTTTCTGGCCAGGAAGAAGAGGATCTCCTGCTGGGGTCGCCGTCTGAGGACGTGGCCATGGAATACGACGTCTGTGCACCCCTCGCGGGGAATGCAGGCGACGTGTTCCATGGTTCTACTCACGCAGGAGTAGATTTCACGGTCCAGAGGGTGTCCCCGGGCGGTGCTGTTGACCACGGATACCGCATACCTCGGCTTGCCGATGGTATGGCTGGTGCTGGTCAGACCCGTGGTAGAGCGGTGTTTACCCCGCGCTCTGCCACGGCGCCTGCTCCTGGTCAAGCCGCGGATTTTAGCATGCCTGCTCTCTCGGGCCCGCATGCTTTTCCAGGCTTGCCAGGGGTATCAGCTTACCCGCCGTCGACATCAACTGCGAGTGCTCTGGAGGAAGACGAAGGCCCTCGTCTAGTAGAGCGCTCGCAGTTAGCCACGGAGGAGGATTGGTCGGACGCTTGCCAGTGGCTGGTAAGTGTTCGGCCAGATCTACCCGTGGAGCTGCCGGCTAGCCAGCGTGACCATAGGCCGTGGTTAGCTGGTAGGCCGGCGGCTACCGCTATGCCATCTCTGCCGCTTGCTGAGCATGTCGTGGACATGTTCGAGGCGGCAGAGGCGTCCATTAAGGTGAATGGACGTCTCGCGAAGGCCCCTCGCGAGGTGGCGAAGCGGTGCCGCATCGTGCCCCTGGATTACCAGCGGTACGGTGTGGTGCCAAAGCCGAGCGTTGATGATCGCGCGGCTTTGGGCGAAGATGCGCGGCCGGGCTCCCGTTCTGACACGGGAGTCTTGTGCTCGAACGCGTTGCGTTCGGCAAATGCCGCGCTGCGGGATGCGGAGGAGAGTGGGAGAGCGTCGATTGCCGCTCTATCCCACGTTTCCCAGCTGCTACAAGGGGTGGTAGCGGCTTCCGCATCACGCCAACCTTAGCCCGGTGACAGTCCAGAGAGCCATTCAGGATGGTATCAACCTGGCTTTGGACTGTTTGACGCGGGCGGTAACCCCGAAGTGTCACCGGGCGAGGCGCACGTTTGCGCTTGACAATCTGTGCCCGTCCCAGGACCTGATATAATAGGCTGCTGCGGACGCCTATGACAGGTCCTGGTCTCTTTGGGGGTGAGGGATGCAGGCACCTCCAGGAGACGGTCACTCTGGTTAATAACCAGAGGGCGCTGGCGGGAACAATTTGAGGTGCTCCGGCGGGAGCGTGTTCGCGCGGCACCCCCCTGCGTATCGTCCTCTGCAGGCTCGAGGTGGTGCTGGCCAGGTCAGGGGCCAGCCACCGTCGCAACGTAGGCCTAGGCCACGGGCGATTCGGCCAGCAGTGATGGGGGGCGCAGGCTCCCCAGCCGCACCCAGCCAGACAGCAGCCCGCGCACCGTGGTGCGCGCGGCGCTGGGCGGGGGCGCGCGGGGATCTGGTCGCGGGTAATCGGGCCTGATGGCCTGGTTACCGGCGGTGGGAACCACTCCGGTGTTTCAGGCCGAGAGAACAGTGCCACTCTGGCCCTCCTTATGTCCACCTCTATCCCTAGGTGGACCGGTGGGCGGGCCGTTTGGCCGCCCCGCTTGCCAGAGTGGAAGCGGGTTGACTCAGGACCGTTTAGTCTTGCGATGGCTTTCTCGGTCGGGTATCGTCCCGACTGGGTGACAGGGCCCGCCATCGCGACTGTCTCTCGCGCCGATCTGGACATCCCATTCCACGGGATCCGGATCAGAGGTTGTGTATAGAGGAGGAAATAAATTCCCTCATACTAAAAGAAGCCATTCAGCCGGCACAGAGGTGCCCGGGCTTCTATTTCAACCCTGTTCTTAGTAACAAAAAACACCGGAGGGTGGGAGGCCGATTCTCAACCTCAAGCCGTTGAACAAGTTCATCGAGACACCCAGTTTCAAGATGGAGACTGTGCGCTCGGTGTTGGCGGGGTTAGAGCGAGGGATGTGGACAGCGTCGATAGATTTGAAGGATGCTTATTTCCACATTCCCATAGAGAGGAGTTTCCGTCGATTCCTGAGATTTGCATTTCAGGGCCCGGCGGTGGGAAATTCAGGGTGTTACCCTTCGGAATTTCCACGGCTCCTCGGGTCTTCACCCGTGTGGTTCTCGCGATCACTGCATACCTCCGCAGGAGAAGCATAGCAGTCCACACGTACATAGACGACTGGCTATTGAAAGCACACACCCGGGAATCGTTGTCAGCCAATCTGGAGATTGTTTTGAAAACTCTCTCGGACTTGGGCTGGATGATCAATTTCCCGAAATCAGAGCTAACTCCATCCCAGAAGTTTGTTTTACCTGGGCATGTTCTTCGATCTGGAGACGGGGTATGTTTATAACACACGTGTCATGC
>CM067360.1:80065011-80177788 GCA_034401795.1 Chaetoderma sp. LZ-2023a
CGCATGACACGTGTGTTGCGAGATGATAGCAATGAGTGGAAAGGGCCAGGTGTTGTGATCGGTCAGGACGGAGTGGTTGTCTTTGTACGACATGGAGGTTCATACATTCGTGTTCACAAATGCCGTTTAACAAAACTTTCATGTGAATTGTCAGATTTAAATGAGCATATGGAGCTTTCTGTTGACTCGAGTATTGATGAACAGTCAGCTAATGATAATAAAAATAGTACTCATGAGGATGTTAATATAGATGACTTTGATGATGATCAAACTGTAGAACTCAATGAACAATCAGTAACTGTGCAGAATTCTGTAAGTTCTAATAGCGAACCTGACTTGTCTAGAATTTGTCTCAAGCCGAAGGTTGGACAATATTTGAATTTTACAGAAGAGAATGGTAATTCATGCGTTGTCAAGGTCCTTTCAAGAGCTGGGAAAGCAACCAGTGCCTTGAAAGACTGGTACAACATTGAATATATACAACCAGCCTCCAAAGAAGGTGTTAAAATTTCAGCGGACATTAGTCGACTTAAAGATGTACAATTTACAGATTTGAATAGTTCTGAAAGTAGTGATAGCTGTTTTTACATGGTTGAAGATGTGTGTTTTGACCAGGCAAAAATTGATGAACTTAACAAATGGATTGAATTTGATGTGTATGAGGAATTACCTGACACTGGTCGAAAATGTATTTCTACGAGATGGATTTGTACAGTGAAAGAAACGTCTACTGGTGATATTTGTAAAGCTCGTCTAGTGGCTAGAGGTTTTGAGGACACTGATAAGAACAATGTAGAAAAAGATTCCCCAACTTGTGCTAAGGAATCTCTTAGACTGGTTTTAGCTATAATTGCTCAATATAATTGGAAGCCCAAATCAATGGACATTAAGACTGCTTTTTTGCAAGGTCAAGAGTTATCAAGAGACATTTATTTGAAACCCCCTAAAGAGGCAAATGTTGTTGGTGTGGTTTGGCACCTTAAGAAATGTGTATATGGTTTAAGTGATGCCTCACTTTGCTGGTATAACAAGGTTAAGGAAGTAATGCTTGACAGTGGTTCACAAGTCTCAACAGTTGACCCTGCTGTGTTTTATTGGGTTGATAAAGATGGACTCAAAGGTTTATTAGCAAGTCATGTTGATGATTTCATCTGGTCTGGAAGTGATAATTTTGAGCAGAATTTTATTGAGCGGATTAGGAAAAAATTGAATGTAGGCCGTGAAGAGATAGACACTTTCAAATATGTTGGTCTTAATCTAACCTCAGATGAAAACAAAATTACACTGGATCAGCATCATTATATCAAGTCTCTTGAACCTATTGAATTAACCAAGCATCGAGCAATTGACAAAGAATCCTCATTGACTGTGTTGGAAAGTAATGCTATGCGATCAAAAATAGGTCAAATAATGTGGATAGCAAGTCAAACACGACCTGATGTGATGTTTGATGCCAGTTTGTTAGCGTCATCGTTTAATCAAGCCAAAGTTAAGGACTTAGTTGAAGTTAACAAGGTCATTAAGAAAATTAAATCTGAAAATGTTAATTTGAAATTTCAACACTTAGGAAAAAGTGATTCATTAAAGCTCTTAGTCTTCAGTGATGCTTCTTTGGGTAATCTTCCAGATGGAGGTAGCCAAGGAGGTTACTTAGTATTTCTCGTAGGCGATAATGGTAAATTTTCATTAGTATCATGGCAATCTAAAAAAGTTAGAAGAGTCGTACGAAGTACATTAGCTGCAGAAGCACTGGCCATGTCAGAGGCAGTTGATGAAGCTATATTCTTAGCGTTTCTGTACACTGAGATTACTCTGGGACATGCTTGTCCAACTTTGTTACCTTTGGAATGTATAACAGATAACCACTCTTTACACCAGACAGTGCATTCTAATAATCATGTGTCAGAAAAACGTTTACGAATAGAAATAAGTGGAATCAAACAGTTGATGAATTCAAAACAAATAAGCGCCTTGAAATGGAGTTCTTCTAAGACTCAGATTGCGGATTGTCTCACAAAGAAGGGATCATCTTCTCTAGTCCTTCTAGGCTTGCTAGAGAAAGGCACACTTCAATTATAATCAGTCAGTTTAAATTTGTATATATGTATAAAAAAGAATTTTAAGTCGTGTGATTCTAACAATAAAATAAAAGATAGGGAATTTGTTAACATAATCATAAACCAGCAATATTTATTTAGTTGTATTTCACACAAACTTTTATGGATCCGACTTTTAGACTTAACCAAGCAACTTCCTGTTACATTTCTAACGTGATTGACAGCAGTTAACAGCTCGTTTTGCACGGTTTCTTTGCGTGGATATACAACAATATCACGAGGATGGATAGGTTTAGAGAGTCTAGTTTAGTAATTCTCTTGAGGAGACAGCTTAGTAAGTGGTCTAGAGGACAACAGATAATTTCAGTTGGAATAGGATGAACAGAGAACCAGTTTCCGTGAGCGCTCACTCGGCATCAGTCATTCATCATCATCATCATCATTCAACTCTATCCTGCCTGTCTGTCGATTTCTTGACATGATTGTGGCTTGCTACACCCACGGACTTCGGCAAAAACTGTAAGTTTGACTAATTTTACAAGTAATACATTATTATTTTTATTATTATTATTATTATTATTATTATTATTATTATTGTTATTGTACATAAAGATGACTTACTAAAAATAAGTATTCTATTCAAACATTCATCCGTTAGCAACAAAGTACAAAGCGTACATTTTTTAACAATTTTTGTGGAAGATGTCACTGTCTACTAGGAAAGTTTTCAAATTTCTTTTTCACGAGTGAGATGACATACTTACCTCCCTAACAGTCTTGGTATACTAGTATATCAGCTCTAAATTCAATAATATTCAGAATTATAAAGTTAGGTGCCCCTACTGGGCAGGTGGAATGTACACAGTCTAAACGAAATCTAGGATTTCTTTTTTCACGAGAGAGTTGATACTTACCTCCCTAATACTTTTGATATTGCTAAATATTGGCTTTCACTCAATAAACACTCAGATTTAAAACAGTTAGGTGCCCCTACTGGGCAGGGAGTCAGAGCGTAGTCTGGCGGATGCCAGCCCCACCACCGCGCATGCGCAGACTAGCACTTCCTCTGACTAGATTATTGGCTGACACACATGCAACTATTAAGAGCCTGAAGACCGAGCCTCTGTGGGGCGGAGAGGCCGGGTCCGTATCTAGGGAGGTAAGTATCAACTCTCTCGTGAAAAAAGAAATCCTAGATTTCGTTTATTTCACTTCAAGAGTATACTTACCTCCCTAATACTTTTGATATTGCCAGAATTCGAAAGTGAATCTGGCGGGAGGGAGGCGAGGTCAAAAGACCAGCTCATCCCAATACGCTTTTCTGCGTTTAAGGCACTTAAACTTCTGAAACTGTAAGAAAAAACAGTCAGGATTTGACTAACCATCGGATAACACGACCGATGTATGAGAGATGACCGAATGTCATATGCGCTCCCCCCCCCTCCTTCCTGGGAGGAAGAGTCGACTGACCTCAATGTCCTATACGCTCTCTACGTACAAGTGCCATGTACTACAGGACAGAGACGAAAAAGCTCCATTTTCGTAACTCTCAACAATGAACCACACAAATACACAAACCATCACCATATTAATAACGGGTAATCGTGACAATACAATCAACAACGGACAACACATGAACAAGACTGACCTTGTTGAAAATGGCTGCTGACATCATCTTCCCATCGGTAAAGACTGATGCAGGCCCAAAAAAGTGGGTGTTTCCATAAATTAATTGTGATATATATAAGTAATGAGGAAATCACCTCAAAAAATATAAACCGATTTATTTTTCCAAAACCGACAAGGCGAGAGGATTAGAGGTGTCACGGAGATAATGGTCTGTAAAACTTGACTCACAGTGCCACTGAGCCACCGACATAATATCATCCACAGGGACCCCATTAAATAGGGCCGTGGATGTCACTACGCCGCGGACACTGTGAGCCTTGGCCACGTCAACCTGCTTCCCGGTGGCGGATTTATGGCAAAACTGAATGCACTCCACAATCCACCTGGAAATGGTGTCCTTAGAAGCCCTCCCATGGGGTTCAATATATGACAACCATAACGCTGACTGGTCGGTGCGCCATGCCGCCGTACGTTGTTTGTACCGGCGCAGCGCCCGGACGGGACACCATGCTTTAGAATTAGGATCATATCTAGTTAAAGCAGGCAAAATAATAGGTTGACCTGGATATTTCAACGACTGATTTTTAGCCAAGAAATTAATCCTAGGTAGCAGCTTAAGGCCTTCCCCTGAAACCACAAAACGGTCATCCTCGGCTGATAAGGCATGAATCTCACTCCTACGCCTAGCCGAGGCCGCAGCAATTAAAAACACAGTCTTCAGTGTTAATAGTTTCATAGAAATGGAACTAAGTGGTTCAAAAGGCTTATCACCTAGTACTTGAAGCACTAGCGATAAACTCCAAGACGGAATCACAGGAGGATTCCTTGGTCTTAGATTGCCCATGCCTTTAATTAATACATTCAATGTATTTACTTCATCACTTCCCCTCTTAGCCAAGCAAGGAATAACAGACATTAATGCTGATTTATAACCAGCAATAGAGTTAGGCTTGAGGCTATAGGCATCATAGAGGTGACAGAGGAAATCAGCTACTACTTGAATAGATGAATCCATTGGATCAATACATCTTTTTGAGCACCATTCTGCAAATCTGTTGATTTTATAATTATATGCTCTGGAGGTTGACCCCCTCCTGGCTTTGGCCATAAACATGGCTGCTTGCTCAGAAAAGCCCTCCTTAATTCTAGATTCCTTGACAACATCCACGCAGTCAATCTGAACATTGACGGATTGTTGTGAAGGGCCTTGCCCTGGAAGATAATATCGTCCATCAGAGGCAGAGGAACCGGATTGCAGACCAGAAGGTCCAGCAGATCCGTATACCATGATCGGCTTGGCCAATCCGGGGCGATCAGAAGCACTTGGCATTCCTCTTGTCTGATTTTCTGAAGAATTTTTGGAATCAGGATTGCTGGAGGGAATGCGTATGCATACATTCTCCCCCAGCTGATAGCTAACGCATCTGTTGCGAAAGCGCTTGGATCCGGAATCGGAGAGACGTACGTCGTCATCTTCGCATTCTTGCTCGTTGCGAACAAATCGATGTTGGGTTTCCCCCAATGGTCGAACAGACGATCCGCCACACATTGATTTAGTTGCCATTCCGTGGGTAAAACACTCATCCTTCGGCTCAATGAGTCTGCAAGCAGGTTTAACCTTCCCGGAATATGAACTGCTTTCAAGGTAATCTGGTGATCCAGACACCAACATAGCAGTTTCCATGTCATCATACAGAGACTGGGCGACTTCGTTCCGCCCTGGCGGTTTATGTAAGTCACAACTGTTGAGTTGTCTGAACGAATAAGAACAATCTTGCCCTGAACTTTCTGTAAGAAATGTTCCAGGCCCAGGACTACTGCTCTTAGCTCCAGTAGATTTATATGTTCCTGTGACTGTTCCAGATTCCAAAGCCCTGATATCGTGGATTCTTCCAGGCAAGCTCCCCAACCCTCCATCGATGCATCTGTATACACAGTCACCTGAGGGTGGGGAGGGGTTAGCAAAACCCCCGGTAAGAGATTCTCTGTATTCAACCACCATTGCAGGTGGTGAATCAGAGGCGCCAACACTGACACATTCGAGTCCAGCGAACCTGTACTCTGGGTCCATTGTGTCATGAGAAACAACTGGATCGGCCGCCTGCGTAAGGCGGCCTGAGGAATGACTGGTTCCAACGAAACCATCAACCCCAGCATTCTCAAGTAAACCCGTGCCAGGACATGACGACTGTCGCACACTGACTGAATCAACGAGATGAGTATTTGAACCCTCTCCTGAGTAGGATAAACATATCCTGTCTCCAGATCGAAGAACATCCCCAGGTAAACAAACTTCTGGGATGGAGTCAGCTCTGATTTTGGGAAATTGATCATCCAGCCCAAGTCTGTGAGAATTTTCAAAACAATCTCCAGATTGGCGGACAAACTTTCCCGGGTGTGCGCTTTCAACAGCCAGTCGTCTATGTACGTGTGGACTGCTATGCTTCTCCTGCGGAGGTATGCTGTGATCGCAAGAACCACACGGGTGAAAACCCGAGGAGCCGTGGAAATTCCGAAGGGCAACACCCTGAATTCCCACTGTCTGCCCTGGAATGCAAATCTCAGGAAGCGACAGAAACTCCTGTGGATGGGGATGTGGAAATAAGCGTCCTTCAAATCTATCGACGCCGTCCACATCCCCCTCTCCAACCCCGCCAACACCGAGCGCACCGTTTCCATCTTGAAACTGGGCGTCTCGATGAACTTGTTCAATGGCTTGAGGTTGAGAATCGGTCTCCACCCACCGGTGCGTTTTGTTACCAAGAACAGGGTTGAATAGAAGCCCGGACACCTCTGTGCCGGCTGAATAGCTCCTTTTTGTACGAGGGAATTTATCTCCTCCTCGATACACAACCTTTGATCTGGATCTCTCGGAACGGGAGTCCAGATTGGCACCAGAGACAGTCGCGACGGCGGGCCTGTCATCCACTCTGGATGATACCCCACGGAAAGCCATCGCAAGACTAAACGGTCCTGAGTTAACCGTTCCCACTCTTGCATGTGGTCGGCAAGCCGGCCTCCCACCGGTCCACCTAGGGACCGCGGTGGACACAAGGCATGCAAGAGCGGCACTGTCTCCGTCGCCATACACACCGGCGTGGTCCTTACCGCGGTAAGCGCCCTGTCAGGAACGATAACCACGCCCAGATCCTCGCGCGACCCGCCCCGCCCCGCGCGCACCTCGGTGCACGGGCGGCTGCCTGGCTGACGGCGGCTGAGGAGCCTGCGCCCCCCTCACTGCTGGCCGAATCGCACGCGGCCGAGGCCGGCGCTGCGACGGCGGCTGGCCTCTGACTTGGCCAGCACCACCTCGAGCCTGCAGGGGACGATACGCAGGGGCCGCGGCGCGAACGTTAGCACGACGCAGTACCTCAAACTGTTCGCGCAGCGCCCTCTGGTTATTCACCAGGGTGACCGTCTCCTGGAGGTGGCGACATCCCTCACCTCCAAAAAGACCAGGACCCGTCATAGGCGTACGGAGTAGCCTATTATACAGGTCCTGAGACGGGCACAAATTGTCCAGGGCAAATGTGCGTCTTGCCCTGACACTCCTGGTCACCGCCCGCGTCATACAGTCCAGCGCCAGGTTAATACCATCCTGGATGGTACGCTGGACCGCGAGCGGGCCTGGCTGGCGCGATGCGGATGCCGTTACTACCCCCTGTAACAGCTGGGAGACGTGGGACAGAGCGGCAATCGAAGCCCGCCCACTCTCCTCCGCATCACGCAACGCGGTATTCGCCGAACGCAACGCGTTCGCGCACAAGACCCCCGCGTCAGAACGGGATCCTGGCCGCGTATCCTCACCCAAAGCCGCGCGGTCATCCACGCTGGGCTTGGGCACCACACCGTACCGCTGGTAGTCCAGGGGCACGATGCGACAACGCTTGGCCACCTCGCGAGGGGCCTTCGCGAGACGTCCACTCGTGTTAATGGACGCCTCCGCCGCCTTGAACATGTCAACGACATGCTCCGCCAGCGGCAGAGAAGGCATAGCGTTAGCAGTTGGTTTCCCAGCTAACCACGGCGTGTGAACACGGTGGCTAGCCGACTGCTCCACGGGCAGATCAGGCCTAACGCTCACCAACCACTGGCAAGCGTCATACCAATCCTCCTCCGTGGCTAACTGCGAGCGCTCTACAAGACGGGGTCCTTCGTCTTCCTCCTGAGCGCAAGCAGTACTTGACGGCGGGTACGCTGACACACCTGGCAAGCCAGGGAAAACATGCGGGCCTGTCAGCACCGGCATGAGAATATCACTGGTTTGACCAGGAGCAGGCACCGCGGTAGAGCGCGGGGTATATATAGCTCTACCACGGGCCCGGCCAGCACCAGCTACACTCTCGGCAAGCCGAGGTATGCGGTACCGCTGGCCATCAGCAGCGCCCTGGGCCACCACCCGAACCGCGGACCTTACTCCAGGGTGAGTAATACCGTGGAAAAAAGCGCCTGTATTCCCCGCGAGGGGTGCACAAACGTCTTCATCCATGTCCACGTCGTCAGACGGCGACCCTAGCAGGTAATCCTCATCACCCTGGTCAGAAAGATTAGACCCCGGGTCAGCAAAGAGAGCTAACCCGGGCTGACCAGGAACGGTGCCATAGGAGGTACTGGCCACCGCGGCGTGCGGATACCCCTGGACTGATAAGCAGCCAGCGGGTTCCAGCGACAACCGTCCACGGTCCCCTATCGGCGCGGCAATAAGCCTGCTGCCAGGGCCGTGGAACGCCCCCTCTAATGGGGCCACCTCTGAATCGTCGGACAACGGAAGCGGACTAAGGAAAATCGATCCAGAGGCGGGGATTACCTGCTCCGAAGCCGATGATGAGGACAATAAAGGATCTGGTCCAGGAAGCATGCCACGAAGCAACCCTGGAACCAAATCTTTTATTGTCCTCCTCATCTCTCCCAACATCTCGGTCCGGAAGGTCTCCATATCCACCGCGGACGAGACCTTCCCCTTACCCTTCTCACTTACAACCTCTCGTTTCCGCTTCTTCTTCTTCTCCACCACTACCACCTTGTCCGTCGCCTGTAAGCAGCACAAGAATTCGGACATTAACACGCCCCCCCAGTGCTTACATATGTCACAATTAATCAATGGACCACAAGGGCTACATCGATAACACAGATGCGGCCAGAACTTCACATGCATAAAACGTCCACAGGACGCGCAACCCGGTCCCTGAAACAGGGCAAAGGACAAGGAGTATGAGCAACTAGTTAAGCTTAGAAACTCAATCCAACTCAAGGAGAAGGAAAAACGATCATAAAGATCAATATACATCAAAAACCAGCCTAGCGCTTGAATTGCTAATAAATACATAGCCAGCTGATTATGACGTCATTAATCCCGTGACAGGAAAAATTCGATCCCAACAAAACATCCAAGTGCAAAGACGAATTGTATGCTGAATGGATAAGTTGACTACACAACCATCAGATACATATAGATAACTCTTTACTGGCAAAAATGTTAATTATCTCCCTTGGATTGTTTACAATAATTAACATCACCACATTATCATTGACTAGATACCTGACACTTTGTATAGACAAACCATCCAACGTGACGAACCGGAAACTCCACCATCTGCACGCCTCTTAACTCTCTCCACCTCATGGGGAAGGAATTGGAACAAGAGGGCAAAGTGAGAAGACCTTTATACCAGGCCTCCAACTCACTGGGCATAATTTTTCATTTGGTTAGATAACCTGACAGTGTTAGTAGGAAATGGAACCATGGTGGAGAGAATACTAATTCTCTGGTACTGTGACGTCACAACCTAGCGTCATACAGACCTGTGGACAGAAACAGAAAGAGAAATTAGTCCTAGGTAGCACCGAGTTGACCTAAACCAACTAACTAAGGCGCTTATCACGGTAAACGCGAGTCCCGGAAACACAATACACCGGGAAGAAAACTCGCTAATTTTACTAGAAGTCACCTGATTTAAAGGTCCTCCGTCCTCCTGTGGCGACGTATTCCTATCCGCCATCCAAAAAAGTGACTAACACTCCAAACAAACACCACTTAAACAGTTTAAGAGAGCGAAAAAGCTATTGAACAAAAAAACATGTGTGATCTCTTTGCCAATAATCTAGCAAAGAGGAAGTGCTAGTCTGCGCATGCGCGGTGGTGGGGCTGGCATCCGCCAGACTACGCTCTGACTCCCTGCCCAGTAGGGGCACCTAACTGTTTTAAATCTGAGTGTTTATTGAGTGAAAGCCAATATTTAGCAATATCAAAAGTATTAGGGAGGTAAGTATACTCTTGAAGTGAAAATGCACATGTCAGACCCCACCTCTGTGCATGCGCATACTGGTACTTCCGTTACTAAATATTGGTTGACATAGAAGCAACTATTCAAATAACCAAAGGACCCGGCCTCTGTGGGGTGGAGAAGCCGGGATCCTGTTAGGTAGGTATGTCATCTCACTCATGAAAAAGAAATTTGATAAATTTTCTTATTTCACATCATGAGAACATACTTACCTCCATAACACTCTTGATAAGACAGAATTTGAAAGTAAATTTGGTCGGAGGGAGGCAAGGTCCTAAAATCAGTTCACCCTCGAGGAGACTAGTTCTTTGAATTTTCAAGAGATTTAAAACATCTGAAATTGTGTCTGAAAACACAACCAGGAATAAAATTTTGCATCAGATAATCGACCGATGAAGAGAGATTGATCGAAAGGCAAATGCGCTCTACCCCCACCCACCCCAACCCCTCTTTCTGAGGAAGGTTAGGAAAAAAACGCTGCTCTACATGAGTAGCACATTCTCTAATACTTGAAAACAAGTATTACTAGACAATGGAAAAAGAGGAAATTGCTTCATTCGAAAAAACCTCTGAAAGAACCACAATTAAGAGACATTAACCATCACAATATTAAATAATAACATGACACAACCAACAACACAAAAAAACAAAAAGGTCACATATACTGACCTCTGATGTCTTGAGCGAGGAAATCACTTCTTCCCCCGTACAGAGAATGTCAGCGGAAATAGTAGGGATCGTTAGACTCTGAGTTAGCAAGGAGTGCTAACCCTGACTGACCAGGAGAATGCCCGAGGGCAGATGACGAGGTTACTCCGCGAGTGATCGTGGTCAGGCCCGCTGGTCGGGTCCTGCCTGATGCTGCTCGCGCCGCTGGATCACCAGGCGATGCGAACATCAAGCCTGGGTCCAAAACAGCCGCCCCTGGATCACTGAAAACCTTGTCCGACCTAGTAGGGCATGATCCAGGGACAGGGGCTACCTGCACTTAGGTCGATACGCAGGAAGATGAAACACCTGTGCCTGGTAACAAGCCACGAAGCATGTCAGGCATCAGGTCTTTCAAAGTCCTGCGCATCTCACTCACTAATTCTACCTTGAAGGCCTCGAGCTCACCCTTCTCAGAGGCTTTCTTCTTACCCACCTTCTTCCCCTTCTTGCCATCTTCAACCATCAGTCTAGCCTGCAAACCAAAGAATTCAGAGGCTAGATTCCCCCCACACATACTTTACAAATGGCACATTTGTTGGACATGATGATTTCTGAAAGGTAGGCATACGAAGAGAATGAGTATTTTAGTTTGTAAAATATTGTTATTTCTTTTTAGCAAATACAAGAAACAAACTCGAGAGAGAAGACACCCACTTTTATTACTGACAACCCTGAAAGGGACAGATGTATTCTCTTGTTAAACAACCGCAAAAACAACCAGGGAAACCATATTAAGAATGTTAGAAGAGAGAGAAAGATTGACTATCTAGATATCTCTCCACATTCATAACAAAGGATGATAATGACATCAAAAATATTTCCCTAAACTAAGATTATGACATCAGGGAAGAGAAAAAATCTCTGGTTGATTATGACATCAAACCTCAATGCAACAGCCCCTTCAAGGAGAGGAGCCATCAGAAAATTAATGCAAGAAATACCTAGAGACTACATACATTCATCACTCAAGAATAATATAATATAAATTATATATCCGAGAACCCATGCACACACAAGAGAGAATACAGTGCAATAAAGCTGGCAGCAAGAATTGTTAAATATTTTCATATAATTAGGTGCCATAACTAATAAACTCCCTTATACTGAGCATAGGCAAACCATCCTCTTGTGCAGAAGAACACGTCCATCCATCCGCCGGGACGTTATCTTTTGAAGAGTCTGATGAAGGGGATGGGACAAAAGGAAGGAGATATTTATTCGTCCTATATCCCCAACCCGTAGACATATCATAATGATAAGTCAGAAAAAGAGACGTGATCACCCTCCAAGTGAAGAACAGGAGCTCTTATCATTCATAGATGATCCTCTGGACACAAAGACACAAGGGATTAGTAGACCTAGGCGCTTGGAGAATTTAACAAGGATTCCCAGCGCCTAAAAACGAGGTAACGCCAAGTCGGCTGTGAACGAAAACCGATAACATATAAAAGTTACAAGTCTTAATTAATATATGGAACAATATTACCTTAACGGATGATGATGAGGACTCCTCTGATGATTTTATATCAGCCATTATGAAAAATGATGATATAAATAGTTTGAAAATTCTCAAAAGAAAGTTTGGAATGTTTTCCCAATGTTGATTGTTAGCCAATATATTAGAAAACGGAAGTACCAGTATGCGCATGCGCAGTAGGTGGGGTCTGTCATGTGCATGACTGTGTACATCCGCTTGCCCATTAGGGGCATCTAACTTTTTATAATTCTGAATATTATTGAATTTAGAACCGATATACAAGCATATCAAGAATGTTAGGGAGGTAAGTATGTTCTCATGATGTGAAATTGAAATGTCAGGGTTCAATCGATCATAACACGGGCAAAGCTTGGGAAGAGCTTAGCTAGACATGGGTGGGGTATAGCTAAGTGGATTCATCCATTTAAGCAAACAGAATGAGAGATAAAATAATGCATGCATGTACACTATAATTATATAATTTACTTTTTCAGTCCCTTTGTTGAGCTGTACATGATTTTAGCTTTATTTGCGGCATCAGAATGACCAAGTCTGGGGTTGAACTGCATTAACAGACGTCTAGCAAACAGCTGTCCTGCACCATATATACGTGCATAATTAAGAACCTATAAAGAAAATTAATTGTACTTAAAGTTCTCGTGTCCCATTAAATATGGAACCTTTGCACGAGATATGAGATGCGTGTTAATTTCTGTTCAATTTACACAGCATGCAATGCTACCTAGTTGTTCAATGTTACCCAACATGCAATGCCCCGACTCCATAGTCGTTGTAACTACTGGACGCCATATTCATTTAGTCTATTGTCTGTATCGGCCAGGATTTCTCAAATAAAAAGATCCGGCCTGCACGTGCAAATCTTCATTTGTCAGTCTGCTCTGGAAGCATAAGTACGCAAGACATATTCACGGCAGTAAATTCGACAGCCTGTATTTCAATACTGTCCATCACAAGTGTGTCTATTTCTATTGATATAATTTGACAATAATTTGCATGAAAGTTGTTGCTATCAATGACAGCAACAGCATTCAGTCAAATTATTGTCAAAATAATTAGCAGGTAATGCAATAACTACTTAAATTTGATAGAAATCTGAATGAAAATTGTTTATGCAACAACTTTCAGTCTAAATATTCCAAAATAATCATCATAGCTTTCAGTTGAAACTCGCCGCAGATTTGGAGACCAGTTTGACTAAGTTATTTACTACTAAGCCACCAACACATTTTTACACATAATTGTTGTCCATACCAGTAGAATTAGTATACAGCTAAATATGACATGTATGCATGAACGAAATATTTAGCAAAGCTAGCCTGTGTACATTTCTGTTCGATCAATGCATTTCAAATAGGTTGCGCAATCTGTCAACGAAACGAACACAATGTTTGCTACTCATTCATTCTTGGCGAGAAAGCGTATACAGGCCTATGCTCACTCTACCTACATAGCAAGATATTGATAGCCAATTGATTGTGTGCGTGTGACTAAAAATTCAGCAATGTTGTTCGTGCCATAAGAATCAACAACTTAGTCAAATTGCTCTTCAAAACCGTAGTAAGTGGACTGAAAATTATGATGATTATTTTAGGATAAATCGCAGCAATAATTTTAAATCAAATTTTTATGAAATCTTTTGCCAGTAGCAATCGCATTACATACAGATTATTTTGATAATAATTTGAATGAATGCGGTTGCCATCATTGACACATGTAGCAACAATTTTCACGCAAATTATTGTAAAAGTATATAAACCGTTAATGTATTTTTTCCTGGAAATTGGCACACTTGCGCTGAAGCATATTGAAATGTAGACTGTTGAATTTAAAACTACAGTGAATATGTCCTACATGCATGTTTATGCTTCCAGAGCGGGCGGACAAATGACCAGTTGCACGTGCAAACAGGTGCTTTTTGCTTGAGAAATTGTGGCTTGTACAGACAATAGATTCAATGAATATGGCATACAATAGATGCAACGATTACAGAGTTGGGACATTGCATGCTGGGTAGCATTGCAATGGCTATCATTGATTGCTGGATAAATTGAACAGAGATCAACATGCATCTCATATCTTGTGCACCAGTTCTTTATTTAATGGGACACGAGAACTTTAAGTCTGACTGCTGAGGTTTTGCAGACGACATATTCTAGGGGTTATATCTCTGGACCAGATAAATATTTTTAAAACAATTTGACTGAAAGTTATTGGTGTCTAAACCAAGAGTTTTTACTCATTGAAATTATTGTTTGGCGGCTTGCCGCAGCGAGGCAGTTAAACAAATTGACATATCACTACACAATTCTCGTATCATGGCAGCCATTAGTGAAATTCTATTAATTGAGTATGTTCGCTATTGCATGGAAATACTAGAAGACTCACAAAATCTTCATGTTGTTACCTATTCATATGCTAGCCATAAATAAAGGCTAATGTATGGCAGGAGAGTGTGAAAATGGGTATAATATGCCAGGGTCAGGTCAGTACTGTCAGTTTAGGTATAGCACATGGGCTGCATATTTTGGCTAAGTTCGTCATTTGCATCCTTTTGCGCATAGACGCATAAAATCTGCCCTGGGACACGTAAAGTTCGATCCCATGGACGCACAGAAAATTTGGCACGAAAATCGGTAACACTACACTATACCGGTTTACGGGGCTAGAATGATCAAAAATAATTTGAAATATGAAAATCTTTTTTTCATTAGCTACAATATATGTATTTTGCGATTTGACAACTGACATAAATTGCCACAAAATTAGAACGATAACTACATACGACTGTCCACTTCGATGCTACCCATCTCAACGTAGTAGTTAAAAGTTTGGTTCATGTGATGTCGTGAAACTAACACCCTAACTGCTAAAATGGTTATTTTCAACACTCTTATTAGGTCACTATTTTCGAAAGCGTAGTAAAATATAACGCATGAAAATAGGAACCCGGATATGAAAGCAAGTTTAGGACCCTGTTAGAATAGCGCGATATGGCTCGAGTTTGCGTACCATATTTCGCCTAATTGAAGCCTATGCTCTAATGATTTCTTAGTAGTTTCAAAACGGCAAAACTCTGTATTATAAGCCCACCCCCTAATTCAGCAGATTGTAGAGGAAAATTTCTTTAAGAGCAAATTTGTGAGAATAGCATGTATAATCATAACAATCATGTCACAGTGTGTCTACTTCACACCGATCTCTGCCCTGATACATTTCCAGCCCCTCTAGAAGTCAATACAGGCCTCAGATTTGTAAATCTCGACCACCTATTAGATTAATACTAATAGTAGGCCACGTATGTTCACGATATGATAGTTTATTCCACACGTTTGTAGTCAAAATGCTCATAAAACAGTCTTGGCATGATTAAATACCTTCCTTATAAATACATTTTAAGTACTCTATTTCTAGTACCAAACAAGCAGTATTGCGCCTCAATTTTGTAACACCGATCAACATTAAATGATCCAAAATGAATTATTATGAACGACAATATAGCTGGCTTCTTATGTTGGCGAGCCAGCGGCTCTTTTGCGATTGGAAGCGGTATGTTCTCGCGAGATATTATACGTTAACGGGCGTTTATCAAATAGGTACCCGTTATTCAGATCAGTATGGTACTCAGTTCCTATTGCGCAATGATAATATATATATAAATTTCCGAGTTCCGAGTCCCCGATTCCAGAATATTTATATCCGAGTACTCGCTCTAAAAGAAACTCTTCAATTGGAGGCGAATCACATGATTTGTAATTTTTCGCGACGCCATTTTATATCAAACAGTGGATTAATGTTGATGTAATAAACAAGCTTTATTAAAGGATACGCAATATTTAGGTGCTCAAATCAAATAATTTCACTTCCCCGATGATGTTTTGAGGTATACATTAAACATAGGCGTAGGCGGTGGGAATTTTTACGGGAGAAAATGCGTTGAATTTCTGTGGTATCAGTTTTAGAACCTTTTGGAAAACCGTTAGCGCTTAACTATTTAGAGAATGGGGAATGCGGGATAAGCGTGTGTGATTACAACAACAATGACAAATAGCGACCAAGTTACCAATCTTTATTCATCTAAAACTAATCATGAGTCAATACAAAATCAGTTATTTATTTAGTTTATTTAATCATTCACACATTCGTTGAATTTCCGTGTTATCAGTTTTAGAAAACATTTTTTGGGAAAACTCTCTAATATAAGCCCACCCCGTTTCTCAGAGATGTTGGGTTGGAAATTGAACACCTACTGTCCTAATAGAAGCCTACGCTTCAATTAAGTGAAATACTGTAACCACCTACAGTATGATCTAATCTAGTAAGACGTGTTTGTATTCGAGTACTTGGTATTCAGTAATACAATAAACTGTCATTAGTGTCTACTCGGGTAAATGTCATCCAGCACGTAACTAAATAGTTATTTCTCGGAAATTACCACCCCACACCCCACCACCCACCTACCAACAACCCCACCCCACGATTTTAGCTTGGGACCCTCAGATTTTGGCTTGGGCCCCCCACATTTCAGAGAAAGGAGCCCCAGGGACCCGAAAAATCTGGTGCCATGAGGAACACCGCTTATAGCCATTTCGGTTATGATACGATTTTTCATATTGGTTTTTACTGAATAGTGGCTTTAGTGGTATGTGCGTGTGTGTGAGCTAAATACAAATTTCCGCTATATCGGAAAATCATGGATCTCTAGATAATCACTATAGAATGCCATCCTCAAGGGGAATAAGACAGTGATTCCTTTAGGACTCAAATGACAGGAGGTGGGGTGTCCTTGAAGAAAGGTTGATTACAAATGTTTAAATATTGACTAACCTTAGCATCGTCACGGCTAATCTGTAATATTTCTGCTGTCTTGCTGTGCAGATCTGTTTTGAGGCTTTTCTTGCCTTGCAATGTCATCCAGCCTAATGCACTACAGCCTGGTAAAACCAAAACCAATATATGTTCATATTGTTGTGGATTCTAGTAATATTTCCATCACAACATTCAATTCTTCTTGAATTTGATAAGAATCTAAATTACTGAAATAAGAAAATTTGAAAAAAGTAATTTCAATCTTAAAATAACTAGAGAAATCCCATATAAGCTATGATCCGGAGCCTTTTGCAACTTGCATATTGATTAAAACATTTAAGAGGGTGGGGCGGGAGCACCTTATAAAACCCGGCTGGGCAGTAAATCGAAACGCATGTTCCGTTACAATGTCGACACTTAGCCCTAGAATATATTTGTGAAGCTTTAATAAGATTGGATGAGAACAGTATGTGGGGTAGAAAAAAAATGTCCTAAAAACAAAAAGAGCAAGTTGTAGAAATCTGCTTCTGATCTAGAATAAAGGTAATATCATCTACAACTATAAACACAATGTTGTAGACCTCAGTGTCACAATGAAGTAGACATACAATACGTTGAATATTGTGAAACTAATTTGATTGGAAGATGTTGCTGCCACAGTCAACATCAGCTTCTCGTCAAACTCGTTTCACAATCTTCAACAAAATACTTCTCAAATCGCAAAGAATTTAGTTGGTAGAAAGGGCTAACCTTTTAAACATGAATGTAATTATACAAGCTATTAAATATTTTGAAACTAATCCGACAGGGACCAGTTGCTACCAGGATTAGCAACACTCTGTCAGCAAGAGCTCCCCATCAAATTTAGTTTCAAAATATTCAACAGAATATTTATTAAAACATAAATAAATTTGATATTTGTGTCAATTCAGAGTGTGTATATATTACTTATACTATGCATGTTAATAAAGTCTGGTGGTCAGTGTGTACATATTATTTATACCATGCATGTTAATGAAGTGCGAGTCTCCGATAATTGCACCAATCCAGAGTTCTTGAGAGTCAACATCTGCTCCAACGAAGTGGTATCCTGGCGGTGCTTGAATCATCGCTTTCAACTCACTGCCAACACGGTCAGTCTAACATATAGAAATTGACAAAAGTATGAATTAAATAAGGGGCCCAATGGTCCTGTATCACTCACCTGGAATATTGGCATTTCCACATGAAGAGCTCTATAAGTTTTTGCTAGAAATGCAACAATTCTGGCCAGGAACACAGAAAATAAGATGATAGAAGCATAATCTGTAGAGAGGCAGTTTACCATATATATCGCCGATTTGAGGTCGCATCCTTGATAAGAAGTCGAAGGACATTTTTCGACGTTGAGCCATTCTAAATTCTTATCAGCAACAAAACAGCAAATGTATCTAGTAGAGATTGCATCCAAATTTCAGCAGTTTGTGTAAAGAAATAATTTCTATTGTGAGTTAAATAACTATTTACCGAAAAAAACTCCAAATCAGGGCACTAAAGTCAGCTCAGGTAAAAAAATAGGTGTGCCTTCAACTTTTTCTTGGAATTAGTGTTGTGTCAGAAAATTTTCTGGAAAATTTACCAACATATTTTTCCAGAAAATTTTCTGGTCACCTAAGGATGCAATTGCTAATTTTTATTTCCCTATTGCATTAATACTGATGCTTTTGCTACTAATATAAGTTAATAGATTTAGATTTGTGTCATCTATTGCCATGGCTGAAATGGCTTGCATCAGGTTACACTATCACTATAGTTCAGAAATAACAAATTTCGAAACAATGCTGTTAAATATCTTGAGACCAATTTTCTTGAAAAAAGCTATTGCTGCTATAGGCAGTACTGGCTTGGCAGCAATGGATTCCTAGCAAATTGTGTTCAAAATATTCAACAGGAAAGTTTTTGCATATCATTCAAAATTGAAGAAAATGTTACTTCTGTGTACCTATACCTTATTTCTGGGTTCAACTGTAAACCAGCTGCATTGGAATCATGGATGATGCAATATTGCATCAGCATAATATTGCATCATACACTGCATCATGCACATGCTAGTCTGGTGTAAACTCTTATTTATTGTTGTAAGTCAGTCAAGTGGTTACTGGTTATGCAATAACATTGTTTAAATTTTAGTGTATGTTAATTATTTAGTTTCTGCAACTTCCACTTTTTGCCAGTTAAGGCAGTTATCAGTTAGTTCCTAAACATGCCAAAAAGACTTATGAAAGTATTGAATCATTTCAACAGAGAGATTTCTGGAAAAAATATTTATATAGGAAAATGCAAATATTGTGATCAGACCTATGCAAATAAAGTACATGCAAAGCTGCTCCGGCACATGTGACCAAAGGTTTTTCTGAGAGAGAGGTTTTTCAGTAAAAATATTATAATTATACATCTACATCCTTAACTCAGTAAGTAATGTCACCCACACCCAACCTGCTCAAGTCTACATGTCCCTTACCCCTGAAGGCACAGCCAAATTAAAGGGCAACATTCCTTAAGCACAGATACGCAGTACCTTTAGTAAAAAATCAAATGTATAAAATTTAAAAAAATTATAATTTGATAAGCGCAGAGGCATGTACACATGGAGCGGCACGCAGTGGAAATTTTTGTGATGGCCTCAGGTTGTTATTCATCAATGAGCTGCACACATTTGCAAGGTAGTAGGCAGTGCTGGCACACTTATGCATACCTATTATTAATTTATATAGGAAAACGCCCATGTCTATGGAATTATAAGCAGGCGATTAAACACCTACCAGAGTGGCAGAACCCCTGTGAAAAGCCGCACCCACTCTGCATCCGTGCTTAAGGAATTACACCCTTAGTTATGCCATCTCCCTTTCCACAATTTGGTATTGGTAATCCATATTGCCAATTGTGCAGGAATGTTATCTTGCTGTTTTAATGTGTGTGCGTGCATGCGCGCGCGTGCGCACAAGTGTGTGTGCATGCGTGCGTGTTGTCGAGCCCTATTCACATTGTCCCTCAATCGAAAACTCTAACATTTTACTCATTATTCTGGATGTCAGACACCATTTGGATCGCTATGTCTCGCCATCCTCCACTTTGCTATGGGCTCGACAAAAACCGTGGTTGCAAAAACTGTATAGTTTACAAAACCTTATTTTTCACTACATCCAATTTATCAAGCATTTGATCGCTTGAACATACACCTTCATGAATGCAAATGGTGAAGGGTTGGGTGGGGTGCAAATATTTGAGGGTAAAAATAGTTCTAAATTCACCAAAATGTGAAATATAGTTGTCGAGCCCTTAGCGAAGCGGAGGATGGCGAGACATAGCGATCCAAATGGTGTCTGGCATCCGGCATCTGGACAAGATGAGAGTACATGTAAAATGTTAGAGTTTTCGAATGAGGGGGAATATGGCCCAATAAAGAGTTACTAATAAATCTTTGTTACATTGTAGGAAATGGAGCCTCACTCCAAAGGTCAAAAGCCTGTAAATGTAGACAGACCCACACCCCACTGAAATATGCTGTTGCTCAAGCCGCAAAATCCAGCACTGTGAAAATGAGACAAATATCTGTGAAACCGTTCATGGACACCATGTCCAAGCCCACATAGATGTTAGAGAAATCGTTAGCAAGAGCAATGTATGCCTCTGCAACACCAGTGAGTGTTCTCGATGACTATTACTGGAAACAGTTTTTTGCGCAGATCAGACCAACATTCAAGGTTCCTTCCCGACATGTATTATCAAACCGTCTATTAGATGAGGAATACGACACTTTACATGCCATCTCCCTAGCAAAACTAGCTGCTGCTAACTCATTGTGTCTAATGAGTGATGGGTGGACAGATATAAATCAGAGCCTAATTATAAAAATCATGTTTATGTGCCCAGAGCCAATGTTCTTCAAGTCTGTTGAGTGTAAAGAAGAAAGACACATCAGAATATATTGCATCCGTGCTAAAGGACGCTATAGAAGAAGTGGGCACTGAAAAAGTCCATGCTCTTGTAACGGACAATGCCAGTAACATGAAAAAGGCATGGGCAATACTTTCGAAAGATTACCCCATCTAATTACATACGGATGCATGGCTCACAGCCTAAACCTTCTAGTTCAGGACCTGCTAAAAATTGGATCCCTGCAGCGCCATATTGAGCTTTGCAAAAACATTATAAAGTTCTTTAAGTACAAGCATGTTCCAAAAGGCATTCTGGAAAGAATTCAGAAAGACAAACTGAAGAAAACTGTAGCACTAGTATTACCAGCTGCAACCAGGTGGGGTTCAGCTTGTGACAGTTTGAACCGTTTGCTAGACAACAAAGTGTTTAGAAGCAGCCACTGTTGATGAACAAATGGAATCACTTATAACACCACAAATAGGGAAACAGCTCCTAGATACAGAAGTTTTCTGGGTACAGGCTGAATCTGTAAAGAAATTATTAGAGAAAGTTTTGCTTGCAATCAAACGGATGGAATCGGATAAGCCAAGGCTGTCGGAAGTTCCAAACATGTTTGCTTCATTGCGAGAACACTTCAAGTCTTTGGGTCCATTGGCTCCAGTGACAAAGGCTGAAGAAAGGCAGCTAATTGATGCTTTTGAGTCAAGATTAGAGTTTTGTTCACATAATGTCCAAAAGGCTGCACGTTTGTTAGATCCTCGGTTTGCATGTGATAATCTTGGTCTCACAGAGGAGGATATAGCAGCCGCCACAGATATAATTGAATACATATCAGCCAAAATACCTACACTAGATGTCGTGACTCTTATCAGAGACCTTGCTGAATACAGGGCCAAAAGAAGTGTTTGGGCGAGAGCTTCCATTTGGGAAGCGGCAAAACAAATGGATCCTGTGACTTGGTGGAAAAGCTTTTGCTCAACACGCCAGCTGTCCGATGTGGCATCACGTCTTTTATCTTGGCCAACATCTGCTGCACCATGTGGGAGGAACTGGAATCTCCATGCCAGTATTCAGACAAAAAAGCGCAACCGCTTGACACAATATTTAAAAAAATTATAATTTGAACAGTATTTTGTTTGTGCTGTCCAGTTTTCTCATCAGGAGACCCATTTAATGGACCTTTCCATTTTTAGCTATGCCCCACCCATCACTAGCTAAGCTCCACCCACACCTTGCCGAGTCAAATTAGTTTCAAAATATTCAACAGAATATTTATTAAATAGTAAAAGCAAACAATTTGTACAACAACGCATAGACCGTCTTCAAATATGTGTTCGTGATGTACTTATCGACGTCATTAATGACATCATTCATTATGATATCATTGTACACACCATGCAGTTCATTATGATGTCATATGATGGGTGGGTACTCTGGAAAGGTGAATTAGTGTGATCACAACATGAGGGGTTCCCGGTTTTCGTATCGCCACCATCTTGTTTATCCAGGATTTGATGGGTCTCCAGTCCAATTAAATTGAGTCTCCACTCTCCAGTGCTGATTTTAACAAACTGTTATCTATTTTAAGAACATCTTAGAACGTCGAACTTTGTTTTATATCGATGAATAGGCCTACTATTCTCTGCCTGCGCCTCATAACTGACGACACCAACACCTAGGCTCTTAAATCCATAAAATGCAACACACGCACCAATCTTATTATTTCAACAGCAACAAGTTAGGATTATAATTTCTAATCTCAAGATATTTCGTTTACGTACACTTGGTTTTCAGTTAAATTTTCCCCGTTTCTTGATCTTTTTATTCACATGACATTAACTTAATTTATTTCTTCTTGATTTGATAGCATTACTTTTGATTTTCATCTCTGGCTCCTTATGTATTTTAATGAATATATGTATATAAGTTTTTTTGTTGGCTGTACATTACATTATTTTCTGAAGTCAAAGGTTATCACACAAGTCACATATGAGAGAACATGACAAGAAATGGTTATTACCTTCAAATATGTCTAGAATGACCACCAATCTTCGTGATTTGCTAAATGAGTTGTAAAATTGTCACCATAGGTCTGTCTTAAGTAACCACATTTAGATGGCTGACATGGTGTCATTATTGGCATGGAAATGTTACTTCTAAATAGGCAATCTTGTACACTGTAGCTAGAGCATACTCCTACAAACTCACATAAGCATTACTAGCTGTTAACCATGTTGCTTCCACAGCTCTCCGTGTTACCGTTCCAGCGGCGATAACCCGTGGTAGAATTGCCCCATACAGACCAGAATCATCATCATAGTCTGGGTTACGTGTCACATGTCTGGGATAGTCAGATTTCTTAAGCCAAACCACCATTTGGGACCTAAACAACAGTTTCACATACATAATACTAGATAAAACAACTTATAACTTCAAATATAAAAGACTAAAATAAAATTAATTTAATATAGTTTTCAATATATATGCACTTAAATTCGCTTTTGTCACCTTAACCCTTTAATGATCAAGCCAGCCAGAAACTGCCTCTACCATGGCCTTGAGGAAAGCCCATTTGCAGCTTGGTTCAGCTGTTGCCCTAGATGATGTTTCATGAGTTTGAAATCAATCCGGTGAACAGTGGGGTTCAGAGATTTTTTACACATTTCTAAAAATCAGCCAAAACAAGAGGGCCACCATCTGTCTTATTTGAACAAACTTGGATCCAAAATGGCCACTAAATTGGCCGGTCGGCTTCGTTTGAACAAACTTGCATCCCTATGGACCATTCTAGCCAGGTGAGCTAATAATGGATTGAGAATTTAATAAGAACTGTTTGGCACTATGGCATGCATATGGTGTGAACTAATGTGTTTGCTCAAACTTGTGGTGTCTTGTACAGCTAATCCCCACAAACCCCATGGTTGACAAGATGCATGGATGGATGGACTGACTGATATATATGTAGGTTGTCCATGGGGATAGGAAGAATCCTATTGTTATGCACTAGTCATTCCATCCATCCATCCATGCATCTTATCAACCATGGGGTTTGTGGGGATTAGAAATTGTCATTGAACGAAAGCCAAATGATCTTCACAAATGCAAAGACAGAATTCATGGACAGAAGTAAAACTTTAATCCTTCTAGACCTAAATTTCTATAGTGCTAGCTTCAATATTTATAGCTGTATATGAAATAACAAGATAAAATTACATGATCGCCAAATTGACACAAACGTTGCTATGTACCAAGACATATGAATGGATGGATCTACAAAGTAATACAGTTCTTCCATATAGCTAGCGACAGAACCAATCTATCCAAGTTTTATCAACATACTACAAGTGAAAAAGAAAGTTGGATGTAAGACAAATGAGAGAAGAGACAAGAGCCATCAGAAGATGGCATACCCCCCCCCCCCCCCCCCCCCCCCCCCGGATCCAAACATTTCAGATAAACATACATCAAGAGTGGCCATACATGTAACGTTAATTGTAAAAGACAATATTTTAGAACAAGAGCGCTGCAAACGGCGCATAATACCCCGCCATGATGACAAACCAATGAATGAGCTTTTCAGAAAATATTTATTTCTTCCTCAGACACATCAGACCAGTCATCCTTAAGAAGTGTCAAAGCGATCCGTTAAATGGTCAAGGAGGTAATGTCCGGAGACCAATTTTCAAGATGGCTGCCGCTGACTGGTGGCCATATTGGATTTCGGATTATTGTAAATTTCGATACGTTTCTTCACCAGACATATTCCAATGACCCTAGGAAGTAATCCGATAAATGGTAACGGAGATCTCATCCACAAACCAACTTTCAAGATGGCAGCCCATGGCCGCGGCCATCTTGGAGTCTGGATCATCGTCAATTTCGATAGGTTTTTTTCTCCAGACCTAGTCCAACCACCCTATGAAGTTTCAAAGCGATCCGATAAACGGGAACAGAGTTATTATCCGAAAACCAATTTTCAAGATGGCTGGTGGCAATCTTGAATTTCAGATCATTGTCAATTTCAAAAGGTTTCTTCTAAACACCTAGTCCAACCACCCCATGAAGTTTCAAAGCGATCCGATAAATGGTTACGGAGTTATCATCTGGACACCAATTTTCAAGATGGCCACTGGTGGCTGGCAGCCATCTTGGAGTTCTTATCATTGTCAATCTCGATAGGTTTCATCCCCAGAGGGAGTGGAACCACCCTATGAAGTTTCATAGTGATCAGATAAACGATAATGGAGTTATCATCAGGAAACCAATTTTCAAGATGGCCACCGGTGGCTGGGGGGCCATGCTGGATTGTGGATAATTGTTGATTTCGATAGGTTTCTTCAACAGACCTAGTATGATATATGATTACTGTATTCTGCGGCTGTAGTAGTAGAAACATCCTACAGCTGCAATCAGTCCTTCTTCGCTTTTGCCCACTGTGTCGTCCTCAGCCAAAATCCTTAGCTTCCTCAGGTCCATTCTTGACTTGAGTGTACCGAGTCCTGCTTTCTTGAGGTCACCTCGTAGCACGCTTAGCAGACTTATGCAATGACGTTTTCTCCTGGCTTTGTATTTGCTGGCTCCGAGTAGGGCGAATTCCAAGGCTCTCTATGCTGGTGTCTCTTCTGGCATCCTTAGCACATGGCCAAACATAGACCATCTTTGCTGGGTTACTTTTACAGACAGCGGCGACGTATTACACATCTTGTATAGTGCATCGTTGGAAATTATGCTGTCTGGCCATCGGTGTCCAGTGATGGTGCATAGGTGTTTGCGGTGGCAGGCATCGAGTTTGTCTAGAGCTGCCTTTGGAGCTGCCCAGCTGAAACAGTTATACAGCATCGAGGATACGCAGGTTGCATTTTATAAACGTAGCCTCTTTATCAAGGGCATCTTTGATCTACGAATCCATAGCTTCCAGAAGAACTGGACAGCTTTGTTCCCCATGATGCAGCCTGCAGAAATGTCAGCAGTACTGCAAACAGTGAGCCCAGGATTTTACTTTTCCTCCAAGGCTCACCGCCACGAAATGGGTCATCATTTTCTATAGTATCATGCTTTGTCGATAGGTATGTGGGTGAACTCTATTTTGGATTCATTCATAAAGAGATTCTCAATTTTTAGTTTGCTTGCAGCTATTGGGAGAGGTTCGTCAATGGGTTTCTTTTCCTCGTCTATGAAGTCCACATCGTCGGCATATTCCATCTTTAACGGCATGCCCAGTATTGACACTGGAGGGGTTTGGTCTTGTGGAACTTTCCCGCACAGATTTCAATGCGGCAGCAAGGTAGCAGGTGAAAAGCACTGAAGATAGACCATCTGCCTGTGGGGAGCCGATTGATGTCTCAAACTCTACAGACGTCACTGACTTGACTCATGCTCTCAGCTTGGTGTCTGCAAGCAGTAGTCTGACTAGTCGTAGCTCATCTTCATTGCAACTGGCCTGGCGTAGTACATCTAGGATCTTTGAGTGTTTAATTGTGTCGAAGGCTCGCGACATGTCAACGCCCATTTTGTGTAAGTCCCAGTATTTGGACATGACTACCGACACAAGCAAGCGCTGAGCCCATAAATGTCTGTGCAGCTGCGTCCAGGTTTGAAGCCACTTTGACATGATCCGGTGAAGTAATCGATCTTATCTCGGATGCAGCATAGTAACATTGGATAGGATTTCCATATGCTGTTGAGGAGCACAATGGGCCACAGATTGGCTGGGGGGTCCAGGTGGTTTCTTGTCTTGGGTAGTGTGATAAGGGTGCCTTGGCCTACAGCGTCGATGGGAAGGTGGTGCATAAAAGCTGAATTGATTAGGTGCATGATCAGTTTTGAGATAATGTCACTTGCATATTTGAATAGTTCATTGCTCATGCATGCCATTAGGTCCAGATGCACGTCCATTTTTCAGGGCATTAAGTGCCTTCTCAACTTCTGCTGTTTTAAATGGTGTTAGTAATGGCCTGGGGTCTCCTGAGAACGGGTGCAATAGCTCATCATCATTGTCAGTGAACTGTTCCTTGAACACTTCTCGGATCGCCTCAGCTTTTCCCTCGTCAGTCCCGATAGTGTCCTTCAGAGTTGTGTACCGTGAGTGGTGGTGTGTAGTCAGTAACTCTCAGGGCTCGGGCTGTCCGAAACATTTTGTGACAGTCATCTGTGGCAGTGATTTCATCTGCTAGGGAGTCTGCCTGTTAAATAGCAATATCTTTTAAGCGTTAGCTAATGTGGCGCAGAATAATATCTCCCTCCCGGCGTAGTTTGGTGCAGTCTTCACTTTGGCCACTTTGATAGATGCGCAGCCGTATTGCTTTCTGCTCTGCAGACAGTTTTACTACTAGAGGGTCGTCAGTATACATAGTCTGGTTGTTTTTAAGAACACGTATGGTGCTGGTAGCGGATGATTCCATAGATTTCAGTATTTTGGTTATGGCTTCGTTTGGATCAGAGCTGACATCGATGTTAGCTATCTGCTTCCAGAGGGCTTTTTTGTATGACATTTGAGTGTCAGTGTTGCTGATGAGCTTGGATATGTTGTAGGAGACTCTACCCTCTTGCCTGGTATGGTGTTTATATATTAGGTAGAGATCATTCATCTGAAGGCGTGTAATGACTAGTTTATGGTCAGAATTGAGGTCTGTGCCTCCATACCAACGAGCGATGAAGTCTATTTGGTTGAAGACAGCTGTTGTAGCCTTAGAACCTTTTGGGGCTTTGCGATCAGTAATGTCTCCAGTCCATGTTGTCCGGTGACGGCATGGGTGTTTGAAAGCCGTATTTGTGACAAATAGGCCACTGGAACTAAGGAATGCCACCAGTGCATCTCCATTACTGTTGCCTGTGCCCTCTCAATAGGATCCCATGCATAAGCCAAGTCCTGAACTTTTGTCCGCAATTCCAAGTTTACCCAGCTTGGAGTTGAAATCTCCACACACGAACAGTTGCCATCTGGCTGGGATTGTAATGGCGGAGCTCAGTTCTGCATAGAAGGAATCTAGTATTGTTGGATTCTCTTTGACTTTTCCGGTAGTTGGGCCATTGCGTTGACAATTCGACACTTAGTGGTGGTATGTTTTCGCATAGGTATAGCCAGGTCAATGAATGCAACGCGATCACTGATGTATCCAAAACTAATGACATGATCCAAGATCTTTGGTCGGATTACAAAGCCTAAGCCCTGGTATGTGGCCTGTTTTTGCTCCATGAGCACTAGCTTCTGTAGTTGCTGCTCGGTGTTTAGCTACTTTACTCTCTTGAATGCATGCAATATTGATGTTGTAGTATTTACCGTCTGCACCTAAGGTTTGTCTCTTTGATGTTGCACTCATACCACGTACATTCCACGTAGCTATGGTAAACTCCTGGGAAGATTGCGTCGTCCGAGGATGTCGAGCAGTTTCTTGTTTGAAGAAGAAAGGTAGACATAATAAGAGTTGCCTCTGTATGCGGATGTCTGGCCGCAATCCTTGACGACTTAGTTTCCCAACAAAGTTGGTACTTACGGAGGAGACTGGCATGAAGGTGTCATCTTTCTCCCCCTCAGACCTAGTCCAACCACTCTATGAAGTTTCAAAATGATACAATAAACGGTAACAGAGTTATCATGTGGAAACCAATTTGCAAGATGGCCACTGGTGGCTGGCGGCCATCTTTTGATTTTGGATCATTGTCAGTCTCAATAGGTTTCTTCCCCAGAGGTAGTCGAACCACCCTATGAAGTTTCATAGCGATCCGATAAATGATAACGGAGTTATCATCCGGAAACCAATTTTCAAGATGGCCACCGGTGGCTGGTAGCAATCTTGGATCATTGTTGATTTCGATAGGTTTCTTCCTCAGACCTAGTCCAACCACTCTATGAAGTTTCAAAGCGATCCGATAAACGGTAACGGAGTTATCATCTGGAAACCAATTTTCAAGATGGCCACCGGTGGCTGGTGGCCATCTTGGATTTTGGATCATTGTCAGTTTTGAGAGGTTTCTTCCCCACACCTAGTGCAACCACTCCATGAAGTTGCAAAGCGATCCGATAAATGGTAACGGAGTTATCAACCGGAAACCAATTTTCAAGATGGCCACCAGTGGCTGGTGGCCATCTTGGATTTTGGATCATCATCGGTTCTGATAGGTTTCTTCCCCAGCCCTAATCGAACCACCCTTTGAAGTTTCGATGCGATCCGACAAACGGTAACAGAGTCATCATCCGGAAACCAATTTTCAAGATGGCCAGCGGTGGCTGGTGGCCATCTTAGATTTCAGATCATTGTCGATTTTGAGGTTTCTTCCCTAGACCTAGTTCAACCACTCCATGAAGTGAAAGCGATCCGATAAACAGTAACAGAGTTATCAACCGGAAACCAATTTTCAAGAATTTCTTCAAAATGGAATCATAGCACTGCTTCTTCAAGTAATATATTCAGTGACAAAGGAATTGAGAGCAGAGGTTCAAGTCTTCATGATCTGGCATGAACAAGACAATTTTGATGAATTTTAAGTATTTCAGGGGAGATAACGACCACAGACCCCCTAGGGCTTGTCTGTCGTTTTATTAACCACATAAACATACTTACATTTAGCGCCAGAAAAAGATTTCTAATCTTGCATTTAATGTGTTCTAATGCAAGAACCACAACTCTCTACTCTAGTCCAGGTTTCTGGATGGAGTAGACTCCCTTAATGTCAATCAAACAGAGACTTCTGGAATCGCAGCTAAACTGTAGGAGTTGTGTTGACATCTTGAAATGATTGTCAGAGATGGACGGACCGGCAGACTGACATACATACATTCTATACAGACGCATGGATGTACAGGCATACGGATAGCAAATGCACATCTTTAAATGGTAATAAGAACCCTTGCCAAGTTTCAAAAGAATCACAGCTAAATTGTAGGAGGTGTGTTGACAAGAAATGATTGTTACTGCAGTTTATGTATCGGCTTAAATGTATTTAAAGGGGGATAAGTCTGTAATGAATAATTTTCTGGCCACGAAAAAAACACATACACATCTTCAGAAAGGTATTGACTAGATTTACCACGATTTACCACGTTTCAAAAGAATTGTAACTAAACTGTAGGAGTCCATTGACAAGGATGGACAGACAGACGAACATACATTTGGGATAGACGGATGGACGGATAAGTATCCGGGTAGCACAAGCACATCTTCATATCGTAATGATAAAACTTACCAAGCTTCAAGAGAATTGCAGCTAAACTGTAAGAGTTGCGTTGACAAGAAATGATTGGCAATGCAGTTTATGTATTGACGTTAAATATTTAAGGGGTGACAACTCTGTAATGAATACTTCTTTGGCGAAAAAAACACATGAACATCTGCACATGATACTGATAATGTGAACAACATTTTAAGTTAATCCATTGACACCTCTAGGAGTTGCGTTGACAAGAAATGATTGTCAGAGATGGATAGACCGACAGATGGACATACATACATTTTTCACAGATGGATGGACGCACTGGTATATGGATAGCACATGCACATTTTCATGTGGTAATGATAACACTTACCAAGTTTCAAAAGAATCAGAGCTAAACTGTAGGAGGAGCTGCGTTGACAAGAAATGATTGGCAACGCAGTTTATGTATCGGCTTCAAGATATTTAAAGGGGGATAACTCTGTAATGAACAATTTTTTGGCTGCCAAAAAAAACCACATGCACATCTGCACATGATACTGATAATTTGGACGAAATTTTAAGTCAATCCATTGAGAGCTCTAGGAGTTGCAGCAGTGACAAGACGGATGGACATGCTGATCGCTATATCCCCAACCCGCACCACCACCCCGCCCATCTTCCAGACCGGGGGGGGGGGGGGGGGGGGGGGAGATAAAACTCTCACAATAGCATTAACCCTTTCATCAGCAACAAAGCCCTGAAAAATTTAATTCTTTATGATATAAAACTTATTCTGTTGAAAATTTTGTAATTAATTTGACTGGAAGCTGTTGCAATGGCTTTGTGTCAAATAAATTTCAAAATATTCAACAGTTTTCCTGTATGGCTGCTTTGAAAATGATATATGTGGAATTCATTGTTGAGTGTTAATGCCATTTTGTCACTTAAGAGGAGAGGAGAGGAGGGAAGGCGAGGAGAGGAGAGCAGAGAGGAGGGGAGAGGAGAGACACGCTTAGAAACACTCATATGTTTATGTATGCAATCTTACTAATAATAATAATAATAATAATAATAATAAGCTTTATTTTATGAAGGTAAACCAATCAGTTATAAATAGCTGGTGTTCCCCGGGGCCTTCAATCTATTCTACTATTATTGACATATTTACATATAATACATGGTTTTCTATATACAATATGTACATATAATATACTGTACATATTTACATTGTATGTCTTAGACAACCCCCATCTGCCAACACTCAAGATCGGATCCAAACCGGTACAATCCAAAAACACCTTGAAAAAAGTGAGAGAGAAAAGATGCCTGAACTCCGCAAGCAGCTTCCTCCTGTGCAAAAACCTTTAAGTTTTATGGTCCAATTTTCTCAAAATGTTTTAAGCTATACCAATTCGGATCCAATCCCGAGTGCTAGCAGACAGGACTCATCCAAGACAAAACATAAAGATTTAGTTATGAGTACCTACACCATATCAATAGCATATAAATGTACATGTAGTGATTATTTACCTAATTTGTCAGCCATATATTGGGATTTGAAAGCAGTCAAGGAAGGAGCAGTTCGTAGTGATACTTTTAATGAATTCCATAATTTTGATCCTTTCACAGCGAAGCCAGATGAGTGCAAGGCACCTTTCGCCAATGGAATATTGACTTGAAAATTTTTTAAAGATCTCAGATTTCGCTTATGAGAATCAGCACATTTTACAAATAGTTTTGTTAAATATTCAGGATTTTCATCTCTGATAGCTTTATATACAGTGCATCCAGTTTTGTAATTTATTCTTTCCTGTATCGGAATCCAGCTAAGTTTTTCAAATAATGTTCTTGAAGGTGTACTAAACTTTTCACTGAGAATGATTCGTGCGGCTCGTTTTTGCAATTTTAGAAGTCTGTCTAATTGAGTTTCTTTGCAAATATTACCCCATACTACCAGGCAGAAATCAAAATGGGGTAATACATAGGAATTGAAAAATGTTAATCTATAATCGATGGGTAGGTCCTTCGCATATTTTCTAAGTATTCCTAACAGACGAGATATCTTTTTTACAACATTGTTCACATGCTCTATGAATGTTAGCTTATCATCAATATGGACTCCTAGAAGCTTTTCAGAGCTACTGCCAGTTAGATTAATACCATCATACTGTATTGTCACATCTTTGAAATCTTTAAGCTTAGCTCGTGATCCGATTAATAATAATTTAGTTTTACTTGCATTGACAATCATTTGATTTTCATTACACCATTCCTTGACTGCATTCATGTCCTCATTTAAGTGATTTGTTAGAGTGGTAATACAATTGGATTTTAAATAAACTGTAGTGTCATCAGCATACATATCAGTGTTACAGCGATTAATATGAGATGGTAGATCATTAACAAAGACTATAAATAATAAAGGACCTAATATAGAACCCTGTGGCACACCATGCTTAACAGCCATGCGGTCTGCTAAGCTTCCAGACTTACTTACACACTGCCACCTATCCTTTAAATATGAAGAAAACCACCTAAGTGCTGCATTATCAAATTTATATAATTCTAATTTTCTAAGTAATAGCTGGTGATCAATTACATCAAATGCCTTTTTAAAATCAATTAATACATTTCCAGTTATTTGCCCATCATCAATGGCTTTCGTCCATGTGTTAAGCATTTTAAGAAGGATTGTTTCACAAGAGTGATCTTTACGAAAACCAGATTGATTGCTACAAAGTAGATTGTACTGAGATAAATATTCAAACATGTGATTGTGAACATGACGTTCCATTATTTTAGATAAGATAGGAAGTATAGAAATCGGCCTATAGTTCTCAATATTGTTCACATCACCAGTTTTATACAAAGGAAAGATTTTAGCCCCTTTCCAATTTTCAGGAAATGTCATGGATTGCAGGCTAAGATTTATTATATAAGCTAATGGGAAACTAATTATAGAACTAACCATCTTTAAAAATTTAGGAGGTAGATTATCTAATCCTATTGACTTCTTTATATCAAATGCATTAAGTTGTTTTAACACAAAGTCTGGAGTTACTTCTGGAATGCTAAAGTAAATGGTTTGTGGAACATTTATTTCTACCATATGTTTTATCAAATCTATATACCGGCCTTTATTATTGTAGTCATAGGGAGGCTGCTGCTTCAATAAATTATCTGCTACATCAGAAAAGAAAATATTGAATGCATCTGAAATTGCTTTTGGATCGGACAACAAGTTACCATCTTTGTCAATAAAATGTTCAGTACTAGCTTCATGTTTCTTAGGATTTAGTTTTCCTAGAATTTTCCAAATATCATTCTGCCTGTTTTGATTCATAATACTTGTTTGTAGTAAGTTTCGCTTACTTTTTTCTATTAAGGCTGTTGTCTTGTTGCGCCAGTGTCTATAATTTGGAGTATCTTTCATATCATAATAATTATCTCTGGTTTTCATAGCAGTTATAATTTCATCATTTAACCATTCAGGCAAGAATCTATGCTTAACTCGTTTTTCTATCATAGGTGCATGTTTATCTAGTATTCCCAAGAAAGATGTGACGAAGAATTCTAGAGCTTGGTTTACATCATTAATGGCAAAAATTCTTTCCCAATTGAAATTTTCTATATCCATTTTAAATGAGTCTTCAAGAAATTGTGTCATTTTCCGCATATGGACAGTAGTATGACCTGATTTTTTAGGCTTTGGCTCCTTATAATTTAGTGCTATGAAAATGGCTTTATGATCACTTAAGCCTCGTTTTGAAATAATTATCTTATCAACCAGCTGTTCATTTGATACATATATATGGTCGATCAATTTGGATGTTGTACTTGTAATTCTGGTTTGCTGGTTGACTTTTTGAGTAAGTTGAAACATATCTATCATTTCATTCCATTTCGTGTTTTCATCTGGTACATTATAGTTAATATTAAAGTCACCTAACAGAATAATTTCTTTATTTTCATCAATAACATTAGAATACATGTCTTCAAAAAGGTCAATCCATACAGCTTTGGAACTTGGAGGTCTATAAACAAATGCTGTAAGAAAAGGCTTACGCTTAAATGGTTTAACTTCTAACCACATTACTTCTATTTCATCGATTTCAAGATCAATTCTACGTTTAAAAGATATATTATGAGCGATATATACGATAATTACTATATCTTTTTCTGGCTATATTTCCAGTACCCATACATTTTACATAAAATGAGGGGAAAGACTGCAATCACACTTGAGCATGCTTTCAGTTTCCATCCTCAAGCATGGTTTTTGACAATGTTCTCAATAGACGCAACTGAGGGAGGGAGGGAGGGAGGGAGGGAGGGAGGGAGGGAGGGAGGGAGAGAGAGAGAGAGAGAGAGAGAGAGAGAGAGAGAGAGAGAGAGAGAGAGAGAGAGAGAGAGAGAGAGAGAGAGAGAGAGAGAGAGAGAGAGAGAGAGAGAGAGAGATAGAGATTGATCATTTATATGACAAATGATTTCTTACTCAATTCGTTTAAGGTTATTTTTCCAGTATGAGCACATTTTACTGAGAGTGAGGGCGCGGACAGCACTGGCACCTGACCACGCTTTCAGAGTTCCATCTTCAACACGGTTCTGGAAATCTTTGGCAAGAGGATTTCCAACATTCTTTCCACCACCATCCTATAAATAGCAATAGAGCGATCCATTTCTAGATATGCCCCACCCATTTGTAGTAAAGCTCCACCAACATTTTGCACATGTTTGTACCGATTAAAATAATTTGAATCCTGAATTCCCAGAATCCCAAATTCAAGTTAACCATACACTAACAGGTAAGGTGTTGAATATTTTGAAACTAATCTGACTGAGAGACATTTACGTGTCCATGACAGAGCTAGATACGTTATTCATTATGCATTTTGAATGTGATGTCACCCTACATCTGACATACCGGTACTTGATTATGATGTCATAAACCTGAGTGACAGATCTGATCACTCCATTAGCATTGTGAAGACGACACAGAAAAATTGCTGATGAATATCTTGAAAACTATTTGAGGCATCAACGAAGCTAAACAAAGTTTTAAAAATAAGTGGCAATGTTGTACATAAAGTATGTAGTAAATATCTTAAAACTTTCATGGTCAAGCCAGCCAAAACCGGCCTGTGCAGTTGTCTTGGGAAATGTCCATTTGCAGGTCAAGAGAAGACTATTTTTTTAAATTTAGCACTGGAATGTGGTAAATTTTCAAAATTAGTCTTCTATTGGCCTGCAAATGGACATTTACCATGAGAAAACTAAATTTTCTTGAACAAATTTTACCATTACAGGGTTAAAGTGATGGAATATGCTTTGCCATCAATCCATCATGCTACATGCCATTATTAACCCTTTAAAACTCATAGACCAGAAACAATACAGTTGCTATATGATGCATTGAGCATACTGTTGAATATTTTGAAATTAATTTGACTGGGAGATGTTGCTCCACTGAAATTCAATTCGAAATATGTCGAAAAACATTCTGGTATAGCTGCCCTGCAATTGAGACAGTAATCCCATAAATATGTAATATGACACATTTGTTTTCAAAAAATTTCACTATTCTAAAACAGCTATGCCTACAGTATTCCTATATAAATCTGGGTCAAAAGCCATGTCCAGAGCATGATTTTTTATCTACCAACTCCAGTAGGACATGAATTACATAGGTTATTAATCCATTCAATGACAAATCCCTGAAAAAGTTAATTTTTTACAATTTATAGCATATTATGTTGAACATTGTAAAATTAATGACTGGAAGCCATTGCTGCCTGACACAGCAGCAATGGATTGCTACCTAACTCAGGCAGCAATGGCTTCCAGTCATATTAATTTTTAAATATTCAACAGCTTTCCTGTTTGTTTGACCCAAGATCTAGATATTAGGAATTTATTAGTGAACGGGTTAAATAGTCTGCATGTTAGGCTTATGATACAAATTGTTATTACCAACAGCTCCCAGGTAAATTATTTCCAAAATATTCAGCAGAATGCTTATTAAATTGCAAATTCACCAAAATATACAATTCCGATGGTTATTGTTGGACCTTTGCCCCTTTTCTGTGACAGATATATGTTATTTGACTTTGTCAGCTAGCAAATGACATATCTTGATTATAACATCAGATACTTTAGTGACAGATGAGATCCCTCCAATGACGGAATCCAGTTTTAGCTACATGTACGCTCCAACCATCTCAAGCTAAGCTCCACCCAAGCTTTGTCTGTGTTAGGATTGATCGATCGATCCCTGCACTCTCGAATCTCAACTTCCAGAAAACTATCCTGGTAAGCTGTTGAATATTTTGAAACTAAATTTGATTCAGCCAAATTAGTTTCAAAATATTCAACAGCATGTTTATTCAATACTAAAGACATACAATTCGTACAACCTGACAGACTATTAAGTGTTTAAAATGGACTAAGTCGAGTCATTCATGACGTAATTATTCAGCCTAAACATCAAATAGCTGATTATGAGGTCATATGAATGACTGAGAAACTGGATTCATGAATTAGATGTAGTACAAGATGCAACAAATGGCATCCTGAATTTCAAGCCAAGTAACACTCAGAGTTTTCTAACCTTATGTGGCAACTTGTAAAACCAGCAACCGGGTATGTCCACATCTGGGCAAACTTCCTCAGAACTCACATGATCTTTGGTCTGAAATGTAGAACTCGTGCATTGAGACGGGACTGCAATCAATTCAAGTAATGATACGTAGAGGTAGGCTTGTGGTTCATTCAGAGAAAATATGACCATAAGTCTGGTGGTTTAGGGGGATGTATGTGAGACAATAAAGGACTAGTGTACATTGACAGATTGAGATTAACCATCTTTCATTACGGATTCATGCCTGTTGTTTTGAAACAATTACGCCTTACCACACTGATGTCAGATTTATTTTATTTTCTAATTAAATTAAAAGATGAACTGGTGTACAGTTTTCCACAAATTTGGTGGAAGATGATGCTGTCGAAGACAGCAACATCGACAGCAACATCATCCACCCAGATTCTTTGCTACTGACATGGTAAAAGATATATAATTGACATCAGAGTGATAAGGGGTAACTCCAACCCTTCAACACGCAAGCTGGGCAAAAATGTTTTCTGCAGTTGTCTTGAGAATTGTCCATTTGCAGATCAAGTGGACTACTTTTGAAAACATACCACTTGAGTTACTGGCTCGATAATCAAGCCAGTCATTCCAGTGATAAATTTTGAAAAATAATCTCTTGGTCTGCAAATAAGAAAAAATCTAAATTTTTTAAAACAAATTTGAGGCTTAAATGGTTAAATTTATTCCATGTTTTCTAGAGATTTTCTCCTGAAACCAGATTTTGCCCTTTTTACTCTGGCCTAATGAAAAGATGTGAATGAAAACCAAAGCCAAGCGAGTAGACTCTTCTCAGAATATACACACTGTAACAATTTGAAGTGGATCCACATAGCCATTCTACAGCTATACTCTCGAAACCAGATTTTAATGAATTTTTAAATCCGGAACAGATCTCAAAAGCTTGCTCATTTTCTTGTTATTCTTTGTACTGTACATTTTTTTTTTCTTTAGAGCACTCCTTTACGCCTTACCACACTGATGTCAATATTCTATCTTTTACTGTGGCAATAGCAAAGAAACTGGTGTACATTTTTCAACAATTTTGGTGGATGATGTTGCTGTCTACCACAGCACCATCTTCCACCAAATTTGTTGAAAAATGAACACCAGTTCATCTATTAATTTAACTTTAAAATTTAACATCAGAGTGGTAAGGGTTAAGAGTTCTCATCCAATATAACTGAAACTGCATATACATATTCTAGGGATAAGTACTGACATCACAACAGAGCTTAACTATCATGTTCATCCACCCATACCGGTGAGTTTATGTAGGTTTTCCCACACTGCATCAAATTTACAATTTTTTAATTGGTACTTCTCGTTTAAATATGAATGGATCTTGATAAGCCTTTCGAGAGATAATTCTATTGGCACTGTAATGAAGCGCAAGATTTGATTCACCAGGTGGGTTTTAGCATTTAGAAGAATGCCCGCACCATTCAATTTTAATATTAATTTTCCTCAAGTCATTGATGATCAGATCTGGATAAAACTTGATGGCGGTATTCTATAGGTATCTAACTCTCAACATTTGCAACAGAGCCTGATTTTTTATTCACCTCAGCCCCTAGTGAGTCTTAGATAGACATCCCTCTATTCAATTTTAATATGACTATACAAGTTCTGGAATGTTCCATATTTTAGCTTATACAAGCACTTCTTTGTTTTAAGGGAGATCACTCTAGTGAATATGGACTGATTTTGCTGAAATGCAATCACAATCAAAATTTTGATAGAGATTATCGACAAGCTAAATTTGAAACTAATCCACCATGCTTTCTAGAGTTATGCTACTAAACCCAGATTCTGTTTTAGCTGTGACTCACAACCAGTACAAGTTCGTTTGTCTGTTAAATTTATAACATTTCTAACAAAGCTTCCCCTGTTAAGCCTTTAAGCTTTAAATTTGTTCACGAATATTTCAACTTTCTCAAAGCAAATGTCAATTTGCAGACCAAGAGGACTATTTTTGAAAATTTACTACTGGAATGACTCTCGGTTTTCGAACCAGTCATTCCAGTGGTAAATTTTCAAAAATAGTCTTCTCCAGGTCTGCAAACTGACATTTCTCAAGACCACTGTAAAAGCTGTTTTTGGCTGATATGAGTGTTAGAGTTAAAACTATTGTGTCACCCTCGTTCCATGGGAGATAATTCTAGCAAGTATAATCAAATGTCGCTGAAACGCCATCCCAAGTGTACGCATGTAGCAAATTTGAAACGAATCTGATTATAACTATTGAACAATAGGCGCCCTAGACTGGCACCATGTCGAGCCTTTGAGACAGTTTGAAATTAACATTCTAACTACAGTAGAACTCAGAAATACAGGTTAGTAAGAAATGTTCTGTTGATTATCTTGAGCATCATGGAGGAATCCAGTATTAGCAATGCCCTGTCCATCTTTAGCTAATCTCTATCCACACTTTGCCCGTGTTGGGATCGATCGATCTCTGGACTCACTATCAATTTCCAGAAAAATATACAACTCAGCTGTTGAATATTTTGAAACTAATTTGACTGGGTGCTGACTGCTCATTCAAATTAGTCTCAAAATATTCAACATCTTGTTTATTAAATAGTAAACATACAATTTGTACAACAACACTTAGTCCATTGTTGATAAAGCATTCATGATTAAATTATCTACATCAAACATGACGTAATTGATTAAGACATCAGCCTACACATCACATAGTTGACTATGACATCATATGATCGATGGATAAACTGGAATCCTCTATTGGACTGGAAGACATTGCTGCCTTAGACACAATGTCTTCCAAACCAATTATGTTCTAACTATTCAGCAGTACATTTTATTTGGCTTTCGAAACATGCAACGTTATTTCTGAATTATACTGCACTTCTCAGATTGGATACCATACGCTGCACTACTTCATTCAGGGTTTGAGAAAGTGTCTGGACATAAATCAATAACAGGTCTTGCAATTACGACTTGTAAACATCATATCCAGATTCAGATCAGTATTTATTGAAGGTTTTCCAGAGACATTGTCATAATAATACTAAGAATTGAAAGCGTACATGTTTTAGCAACGAATTCAAATGTAATAACTATATAAAGCAAGCAATCTACAGGCCTCGTATCCTTGAGTCGATCAAGACTAAGATCAGCATCAGGTGTTAATCAGCCAATGAGTTCTACTAGAAGAGTGAAAATATTTATTCCTATAGATGAGGCAGCTTTGAAGCCTGGAGACAAGCACTGATGGAAACACATCCACCTTTAGACATGGATTAGCAATGATGGACATTAACAATTTAATACTCATATCAGCCAAAAATGGCTTGTGTAGTGATCTTGAGAAATGTCCATGTGTAGAGCAAGAGATGATTTTTTTAAATCTTACCCCTGGAATAACTGGCTCGATAACCAAGCCCGTCATTCCTGTGGTAAATTGTCTAAAATAGTCTTCTCTTGCTCTGCAAATGGACATTTTCTATGAGAAAATTTCAATTCTATTGAACAAATTCGAGGGTTAAAGGGTTAATATATCTTATGGGATATGCTGAATAAAATGTTTTCATGGGATTGGTAACACCAGTGCTCAGCTTTTCTCCATCACACCGCTTTCACTACATCTGTACCATGAGGCCAACACAGCCCATGGTAGTGAAAACATCTTACTGGGCTATGACAGGGATAGCATAATGCTTCACCACGATCCCACAGCACCTCCAACTATTAGGTTACTCATGGGAATACGAATCTCATTGGATCCATTTTCAATGGACCCAATCAGCATCACCCATGCAGACTAGTTAGTATTATTGCATGTCGCAAAATAATACTAAGAATTGTACCAAATCTGGTCAATTCAATTGTAACTCCTGACATACCCGATGAATCAAAAAAGCATCCGCTTTTGTTTCTACGAGAATTCTTAATACTTACCAGATGTACTATTATGATAATGTCTATTATCTAGTCTAGCTCAAAATAAACAATTAAAACTCCGCACTCTCCTGGTCCTGCCCATACTGTGTCCAGGAATACCATAGCCGCAGGTACCGAGTCAATTCCCAATCACAGTCAGATTCGTCTTATATTTGCCTTGGCAAACTGCGAAAGCAGCTCAGCCTCACCTCAGCGGGGCGGCTGAGGCAGGGCCATAGTACATCTGGTAAGTATTAAGAATTCTCGTAGAAACAAAAGCGGATGCTTTTTTGATTCTACTTCGAATAATACTTACCAGATGTACTATTATGATAAACTCCGGATTTCGACAGCCAGGAAATGCCGGTGGGAGGAGGTGAGGCTCGAACCAGCACTCACCAACCATCCAACAGAGAAGGTTGTGAAGAGACTAAAACCCTGGCATACGCTTGGGTTCTGCTATCTGACTCATAGAGTGCTAAACTTCCATGGTCTAGACCGCGCTCCCCCCCCCTCTTTTGTCCGCACAAAACCAGAGGGATGTCCATGGGGATGCAACACCCACCAGACCCGTGTCAGCCCCAAGTCTCAGCTAGGGCAGTCCAGTAGAGTGCAAAGAACCTACTACAACTTCAATCTTTGAAAAAAACTATCAGTATATCGATTAGATTTTCAAATTGGAATGAGTCTCATGTCTGTATGAGAGGATAAATATACTCTTGTACCAGACTATTCACTTACTCAGTCTGGTATTTCGACTGGAAGTAAACATATTTATAGTCACTTAATTAATGTAAACACTCACCATTTTTGAGTGGTTGATCTGTTCTTGATCATCACAGGAGCTAGGCCCAATCCACGGTCGTACTCAGTCATGTGCATAGCGCTTGGTAAGTGTAGGCGGAAGACTTTTGTGATGTGTGCGAAGTAGTGGTCGGACGTGGCTTAGTTTAGGTTTGACAGATTGGCGACGGCTACTGGATTAAGTGTGCTGGAGATGTCGCGAAGGTAGAAATCAGTGAATGACGACTCGGCATGCCATTGTGCTACAGACATCACCTGCTCTAATGAGACACCCTTATAAAGGGCCGATGATGCTGCTAGTGCTCGGACCTCATGGGCATTCGCACGATCAATCTGCTTTCCTGTAGCGATCTTGTGCGACATCTGAATAGCGTCAACTATCCAACGAGAAATAGTATCTTTCGAAGCACGTAAATGGGGAGCTTTGAGACATAACCACAGAGATTTCGGGTCGTCTCTCCACTCAGAAGTACGTTTCTTATACATCTTCAGACATCTGACAGGACACCAAGCACAAGAATTTGGGTCATGTCTAGTTAAACTTGGCAAATTGATCGGCTGTCCTGGATATTTAAGTGACTGATTCTTTGCCAGGAAACAAAGACGTGGAAATAATCTTAAACCTTCACCCGTGACGACAAAACGGTCTTGTTCGGCAGAAAGCGCATGAATCTCGCTTCTCCTTCTCGCCGACGCTGCTGCAACCAAGAAAACTGATTTAATAGTTAACAGTTTAATGTCAATAGATCTAATCGGTTCAAAGGGAGCATGCCCTAAAACCTGTAGAACAAGAGATAGATTCCATGATGGGATAGGAATTGGCTGTCTGGGTCGCAGATTGCTCATTCCTTTGATAACTTCATTCAAGGTGTCATTCTCCACTCCCTCAATGGTGAGACTAGGAATGACCGAAGCTAATGCAGACTTATATGCTGCTAGGGTAGAAGGTACAAGTTTGTCAACTTCGTATAAATGACAGATAAAATCTGCTACGTGTTGAACAGATGCAGAAAAGGGATCAATATCTCTTCTCTCACACCACTGTGCAAATTTGTTGATTCTATAATTATATGTCTTTGTGGTTGAAACTCTTCTGGCTGAAGCAACAAACTTCGCTGCTTGCTCAGAAAAGCCCCCCTCAATTGCACGCTGCTTGACAACATCCATGCAGTTAATTTGAACATTTCCGGTCTGTCGTGAAGGTACAGACCCTTGTTCTGAGAGATTACATCTCTTGTGTCTGGAAGAGGGATTGGACTGCAGACCAGAAGGTCCAGCAGATCCGTAAACCATGATCGGCCTGGCCAATAAGGAGCGATCAGTAGTACTTGGCACATCCCCTCTCTTATCTTTGCCAGAACTTTCGGGATGAGAATTGTTGGAGGATACGCATACGCGTACATTCCCTTCCAACTTATCGCCAGTGCGTCTACTGCTAGAGCTAACGGGTCCGGGATCGGTGACACGTAAGTGACCATCTTTGCGTTTTGATTCATCGCAAATAGGTCGACATTTGGCTTGCCCCATTGTTTGAATAGAACCTCTGTTACCACTTGGTTGAGCTGCCATTCCGTCGGACGACAAACCGTCCTTCGACTGAGAGCATCCGCTAAGATGTTCAATCTCCCTGGAATGTGTGCTGCCCGAAGAATAATATTCCTCTCTTGGCACCACAGCAGAAGGTTCCAAACCATCATACACAACTCTGGTGATCTCGTCCCGCCTTGGCGGTTCAAATAAGACACCACTGTTGAGTTGTCTGTCCTTACTAGGACAATCTTGTCTTGAATTAGACTCTCGAACTTCTGCAGTGCAAATACCACCGCTAATAGCTCGAGCACATTGATATGTTTCTGCGCATTGGTCCGATCCCATTCTCCTGACACTGACTGATTGTCCAATACCGCTCCCCAACCTGTCAACGATGCATCCGTAAATATGGACATCTGAGGTTGAGGAGGTTGTAGAGGAACACCTCGCAGGAGATTCTGTTCCGATAAGCACCACTGAAGGTGGAATATCAATGGTTCTTTTACTGGTATCCTCAGAGATAACGGATCTGTTCTCTGTGACCAGAACGACATCAAATACATCTGAATCAGCCTGCGCCTGAGTGCCGCATATGGCACCACCTTCTCCAGAGATACTAGCAAACCCAGTATTCTGAGAAATTGACGCGCCGTCAGATAGGCTCCTAGAGAAACCGACTCCAACACTGCAATCAGGCTTCTGACTCTGCTCTCCGCCGGAAAAGCTACGCCGTCCCTGAGATTGAAGAAAATTCCCAGATAAACAAACTCCTGGGATGGAGTCAGTTCTGATTTCTCTAGATTCACAATCCATCCTAGCTTTTTCAACAAGTCTAGGACTACTATCAGATTGCTGCGCAGAGTGACTGGATTCCCCGCCTTTAGCAGCCAGTCATCTATGTAAGTGTGAACAGCTATGTTTCTCCTGCGAAGTAAAGAAGTCATGGCGAGAACCACCTTGGTGAAGACCCTCGGAGCCGTGGTCAGGCCGAAGGGAAGAGCATTGAATTCCCAAACATTGTCTTGGAATGCAAATCGCAGGTACTTCTGAAAAGGAATTGACATTGGAATATGAAAATAAGCATCCTTCAGATCTATCGATACCGCCCACATGCCTTTCCTCAGCCCTGTCATTACCGCTGCTACCGTCTCCATCTGAAATCTGGGAGAAAGAATAAATTTGTTCAACGGTTTGAGATTGAGAATTGGTCTCCACCCTCCGGTACGCTTCGGAACTAGGAACATGATCGAATAGAAGCCCAGCGATGACTGATTGGTGACTAGGTGAATCGCATTCTTCTGACGAAGCGATTCTATCTCTGACTGAATGGCGACTAGACGGTCTAATTCCCTTGGAATAGGAGTCCATATTGGAGTCGAGGTTAACGGAACTAACGATTGATGGATGAGCCAGTCCGGATCGTAGCCGTTTCTTATCCACTGACAGACTAAACAGTCGCGCACGACCTGTTCCCATTGGTTTAGGAATAGCTGAAGTCTGCCTCCGACGGAAGGAATCTGCACACAGTTGTCGGTCGAGATTAGCCGACAAGACGCTAAATCGCTTGGGTGAAGATTCTCGACTCCATTTGTTTCCAAAGCCGCCGGTATTGGTTCCGCCGGAAACCCGTCAGGAACGAGCCCCACGGCCGCCCCGCGGCTTCTTGTGGTATGACGGTCCGGAACCGCCGCCACGGCTATCCTTACGGTAGCCGCCTCGGCCCGAACCGCCACCCTTCCTGTCGTCCTCATACGGCCTCTTACTAGAGGGCTTGTATGCGGACGAACGGCCAGGCCCTTGTGCTCCGGATGGCCTATGGGCATCACAGGCAGAAGGACGGAAGGGCGATCTAGGACGCTGTCTCTGCTGCTCCTGCCTATGCTGACGGTAGGACTGTTGCGGCTGAGTCCTCTTGGTCGACTTCCACGACTTGCCGACCACTTCTTGCTCCGCCACCATTGACGCAACCTTAGAGAGCGCTTGTCGTGCCGAGCCGCCGAACAAGCCTGGACCTATGAAAGGCGCAGAAGATAACGCAGCCCTCATCTCTGGTCCTGGTTCCACACAATCGAGAACCATTCTCCGTCGCTCTGCTAAAGTTCTCGTGATTACCCTGGCCAGGCAATCCTGAGACAGGCGCATGGTGTCCCGAACAACTCGGGAGCAGCCTCTGGCACCTGTCCGCCTTCCGCTGTGCAGTCCAGCATACCCTGCAAGACGGTACACCCGTGCGACAGCGCAGCCATGGCTGCCCTAGCCGCATCTTCAATGAGCGTGAGCTCATTGAACGGGTCTTTGTTGGTCTGAGAAACCAAAGGACGTGACCGCCCCTTGGCCTTCCCAGCCAACGGCCTATTCAGCGCCTCACGTTCCTCAACGGAAAGCCGTGGAACCCTGGCGTACTGATGATAAGCCTGCTCCGGAAACCGGACCCTACTCCTTATCCCCTTCGGGGCCTTGGGCAACGCATAGTCTGGCTGAACCAGACGGTATGCCGCAACTTCCAACATGTCAGAAGTCTGCGTGTCCAGAGGGAGTGTAGGCATGGCAGAAGAGCCACTGGACAGAGCGCTAGCCGCACGCTCTGACATCCGTTCCATCGCCGGATCGCGCTGAGATCCTAGATCAGATGCCAACCCGAGACGATTGGTCATCCATCCAAGAACCTGCACCCATTCAGCTTCGGTGCAGAAAGCGGAATCGTCCATCAAAGAACTCCCGTTTTCATCCTCCCTCTCTCCCTTAGATGAGAGGGCCACCGACAATCCTTGCTGAACGCTACGATATACGCCTCTGCCAGGACAGAGCGCATCCATAGCGCGACTACCAGCGGCACCAGTATCCAACGAATCGCCAGATACGGATTCGCCGCAGTCCATCGGCTCCAACACGGGATCCGGGACTCCGACGGCCTCAATTACGGCTGGCACTGTCACTCCGATAGGAGCCGCACCTAACGCCGCCGGGATAGCCGCAGGAACCGCAAACCACGGCTCCGCCGGCATATCCGGTTGCACAAATCGGGGATGAAAAATGCCCGACGGAACGTCGACATCACCATCCGCCTGGCAAACCCATACAAATCCCGAGGGCGACCCCTGGGACGTACTAGGCATCGCCGTCATTGAAAGATCCGGCATGCCGGAATCTTCCCTCAGCAGCAAATCTTCCTCCTCTATCGTCGGCTCTTGAGCCAAGGACAGAGAAGGGGCAGGTGCATGCCCCTCAGCAGAGCTAGCCGGACCACCTAATGGTTGTCCTGCACCAACTTGCTTCACCGGGACCGTGGACTGCAACGAGTCAAACATAGCCTTGAACTGGGCCGCCCATACGCCCAGTGCTGAATCCATCCTCTCATTCAGCCGACCTTCCAGTCCCAGCAAGGAAACCTGCTGCAGCTTCACTGCCTTGTCCTTCTCGATACGCTCCAGCCTCGCCCGTCGATCCTTGTCAAACTCAGCCACCAATTCCGACGACCACTTGACGCACACGTCACAAAGGCTCCCGACCTTACACTTAGCGCACGCCACACAGTGATGACCCAGGTACTTCCGCTTCATGAACCTGTTGCACTTTCGGCACAACGAGTCCGAGTTCTTCGTTTTCTGCGAACACAGAGAAGAATTAAAACTCTGCACATGACAACCAATGACGAGCAATACGCACAATAGACTTGCTAGTTAAGATTAACTTTCTCTCAATTTAATGATAACAAGTCTTAGGCAGGAAATATTTGAAACTCTTTTTGAGTGAAAATTTTTTTAAAAACACAACTCAGCCTTTAACTAACGTTAAATAACCAAGAATAACTCGCCGATCACTACAAACACCCTCGACAACTAAGCGAGAGCTAAAATCGGCGACAACAGAGTGCCTGGATACACCAAGCCAAGAACGACATAAATCATGGGCGCCGCCATCTTGGCCAAGGACGCATCCATCTTAGAGGAACCGAGTCGCAAGAGAAAATTAACCGAGTACCCGAATTAAAACTAAAAGTCAACGGGTACAGAAGCGACTCCAACAATGGCTATCATTATAAAAAATGTGCCAATTTAAGGAAATTTCAAACAGTCATTATGGCACGAATGTATAAATTCTAGATTGATACAACCTGCCCCTGTGATGATTTCCCCAGTTCCTCCATGAATCCAGCGATGGTTTCTCGAAAAAACACGCTAAAACTGCTTATTCAATTAATAAGAGAGCACTAAATACACGCGACTTTTCAACGGCGCAAAATAGATGAATCTGACTGTGATTGGGAATTGACTCGGTACCTGCGGCTATGGTATTCCCGGACACAGTATGGGCAGGACCAGGAGAGTGCGGAGTTTTAATTGTTTATTTTGAGCTAGACTAGATAATAGACATTATCATAATAGTACATCTGGTAAGTATTATTCGAAGTAGAAATCTACTGTGATGCAGACGCTACCATCACACCATGGCAATAATGTCAGTCTAAAGCAATACGCAAACGCATTTAGGAGAGCATAATGAAAATCTAGGATTTATCTTTGTCATGATAGAGTATACTTTACCATACGCAGTCTCTTGATATATGCGAATTAAATAGATCTAACTGGCTCAGTTATACACAGAATAAACAAGACTTCCCCTAATAGGCAGGTTACTCAGCTGTCAGAAATTGCATATCAATGGGGGGGGGGGGGGGGGGGGGAAGGGGAGAACAATGTAAATGCCGTCTTACACTCCCCAATCATATGGATAACTCACTTAATAAATTTGATAGAATTCCACAAAAAAGTTTCGGAGAAGAGAGCTGGATAGACAGATGGATGGACAGGCAGATTGGAGGTGATTGCAATATTTCTTCTTTTTTTTCAAAATGCGCAGGGATAATAATGTACAGACAACAAGATAAATGATGGTTGGACAGACAAGAAAACATCAGTCTTAGAGACATACTATTTATGAGCCAATAAACCAACCTTTTTGTTAGAGCGAAAGCCAGCTTTTTTCCAGTGATTTTCCCTTTCCTTAGCATCTAATCCTTGTTCATGAAGTTTACTTGTGTTGAGATAGGCCTCAAATTCAGCCTCACTGTAGCTACCTCTCATGTCCATACCATCTGGTATCGGTTGATTGTGGAATTGAAACAATGACCTATAAAAAAATTTCTGAATATGTTGGTCCCCGATCGCAGGATGATTCACAATAAAGAAATATTAGTTACCTCTGCGGGATGTAGAAATTGTTTGAGTGTAGCTTTCGTGACCATCTGGGTCACTTCTCCAGCACTAACTGACGGTCGCTGGCAACATCACTCTGGTCAGTTCTTCTGGAGTCACGTGACAACATGGACTGTTAGGCTTCTGGTATATGGTAGCCCTTGTCCATTGATGTTGTGACCAATGTGAGGAGACATATATATGCGAAACAAAAAGGCCCCTCAACACCAGAGTTAAAGAACATCCTAACATCAATTCCAACTCAGCGGTGGCAGAACACACAGAATCCACTGGCCATGTCATCCCCACCAACAGTGCATTGGCCATCAACATCGAGACCAACTTATTTAAACTGAAGGTTAAAGAGACCATAGAAATCTACAAGCATCAACCAACCATGAACCAAGACGAGGGCTACAGTTCGAGGGCTACCGTATACCAGCAGTCTACCAGTCCATGTTGTCACTTGATTCGACAAGAACTGATCAGAGTGACCTTGCCAGTGACTGTCAGTTACAGCTGAAGAAGTGACAGAGATGGTCAAGAAAGCTACACTCAAAACAATTTCTACATCCCGGAGAGGTAACTAATATTTCTTTATTACCTGTAAAAATGTTTAGTTATAATCATCAATTTCCTGTTTTAGATTTTAAAAATAACCATTACCAATTTGGCCCCTAGCCACCTGACATTTACCGGTATTAGTCTATAATTAGTCAAAGTCATCCAGCAATTTCGCTTCAAAGTGTTAACACGCATACATGATTGAAGTCTGTGCATTATCTATATTTAACCCTTTAGCACTTACACACCAGAAATGACAAATTCGTTACAATGTAAGAAATAATCGGTTGAATATTTTAAAACTAATTTGACTTGGAGATGTTGCTTCCTAAGGCAGTAACGGCTCCCAGTCAAATTAGTTTCAAAACAAAAACATTCAACAGTTTTCCAGAATAGTTGTCTTGAAATTGAGAAACTGTCAATTAATGAGTCAAACGTTATTAAGCCTCTGATCCTAGCAAGAGCCGCAGGGCCTGCCGCAAATAGGACTGGCTGGACTTTTACTCCATGATGAACATCCATGAGCTATGGGCATTGTCTAAGCCCAAGACACGGCATAGAAGGAATGAAGATTGTTTTCAGCTGTATGATCATGTAATATACTCCTACAACCAGGTAAGCAAATACAGGTAAGCAGTTGAATGTTTAACCCTTTATTGATCAAGATTTTTACAGAAAATTCACATTTTTGTTCAGTCAATGTCTATTTGTAGGCCAAGAGAAGACTATTTTTAGAAATTTATCACTGGAATGACTGGATCGATTATCAAACGAGGTATTCCAATGGTGAAATTTTCAAAAATAGTCTTCTCTTGGCCTGCAAATGAACATCCCTCAAGACCACTGCAGAGGCCGGTTTTGACCGACTTGACCATTAAAGGTTTAAACTTATTTGAGTGGAAGCTTCTCTAGTCAAATTATCTGTCTCAGTGAATTGCTCGATGCGTTAATGATCACATGCACAATCATATGTTTTCTCTCTCTTATGCTACTCTGGGGGTCAACATAACAATAGGCTGGCGCTGGGATATGGGTTTTGCCCTAGTGGCCAGACGAAGCCCCCCTAGGAGATCTTAAACAAATTATGTTTGACATAAATTAGATAAATCATGTTTTCAGAATTATACCTTAACGAATGGGCCTAACAAATTTCAATCTCAGAAGGCATAAAATATGGTAACAAAAAAATTGAATATATCCTGAAGCAATAAGAGTAGGAATCATTTGAAAAATTCAGTGACAATAGGCTTCTTCAAGGATGCCATTTTAGTTTGATACTTGTAGCTGCTATTATTTCGGATTCCACTGTGCTAGCTTTTGCACAATGCTCAGTATAAAACCATTCCTTCAAAGCTATTGATAGTAATTGTACTGTTGTCTTCTAAGGTCATTAGAGCTGCCCCTACAGCGCATAGTAAGCGTATATAACTAGATTCTAATTGTGTATTTCCTATGGTAGAGGTGAAACGTGTTAGTCTAAGTATTTGTATAACAAGTTGACTTAAAATCGCTGCTCTCCTTCAAATTGTTCTCAAAATTCTCAGTAGACGACACAAGTGGAGCTAATGTTTTGAAAACCACTTGATTGAAACCCATTATTGCAACAACATTCAATCACTGTTCTCAAAATAATCAGTATGACTTGCAATCTAGTAACACTTGCAGAAGTTATTTGAGTGATTAGATTGAGTCATTGATGACAAAGCAGCAGCAACAACATTGTAAATTCCTCAGACAATAATCAGGTATAGCTAATAGCGATGCATTTATTAATTAGAGATATGTAAAGAGAGGACACTGATTATTCTGAGAATGACTGATGGTATTTGATTGATTGTGACCTAATACATTTGTTAATTAGTGATATGTAAAGTCTAGCACTGATTATTCTTAATGAACCATCATCATGTAGCAGGTAACATCCTATCCTGAGTGAATTTTATTAACCATTTGAACCATGACTTTATTTCTGTGGCAGCCACTGCCACCCTGACTTCATAGCCAAAAAATAACAAATTTTGGATTTCCAGCATTTCATTTAACTCTCAGAGTTAAAAGACTATATTCTGGCCTCAGTACAATAACCTGAAAGGGTGGAAACCCGGTCTGCATGTACATAATTATGTTTATGTTTCTATGTGATGTTTGCCTGTAAATATAGGTACATGTATGTGCAATTTCTGGCCTTTCGGGTTATTGCATTTGCTAGTAGCTCTGGCCCGTATTCTGGCCTATCAGATTCAAATGATAAAGATACTGTCTGGTTTTAGTGATCTTAGTGATCCATAAGGTGATCACATATATAAGTTTAATTGTAGTTAAATTTTCATATAATTATAGCACGATGGATAGATCTGATCAGTCACTCAATTATATGACGTCGTAATCAAATATGTCCCAATCATAATTGACAGAGAATACTCTGTCATGAGGCTGGAATTCTCTCTACGTGTACGAATTGTGTCCTTGATGGATTTATTATTTAATAAGTATTCTGTTACATATTTTGAAACTAATTTGACTGGGCGCTGGCAGCATCCAGTCAAATTAGTTTGAAACTATTCAACAGCTTACCTGAGTGTACAGTTACCTTGAAATTGGGATTCTAGTAATTCAAGGTTCAACGTATATAAATCGATTCCAATATGCGCAAACATGTGCAGTGCTTGGCTACAAGAAATGGGTGGGAATAGCTAAAAAGGGGTCCCTCTATTATAGTTACCATATTGGAAAATAAGGTTCTTCTAATGAGTCACCCTCTACTCTAGGTACCACATTGTCACGTCGTCCCAGAACCAGATAGCCCCATCCATGCGTCTTGTCATAGTGGACAGGATGACCATCCCATGTGAGACGAAGCAGCTTTGGTGTGACGCGACGCTGTGTCGTGATGAGTGCTGGCCCAGGCTGCCAGGCATCTCCATCAGATGTTTGTGGAAGGTTAAAATCATCAACAAAACCATTGTCATGCTGTTGGGTATCACTGTCAGATCTGGTATGCTTTGCTAGCCGAGGACACAGCTCTCTGTACCATCTGTGCAGAGTGACCACAATGAGCATCTTAATATTAAGTAAGTTGTTACCCCTTTAATTGTCAAGCTGGCCAAAAAACACCATCTGTAGTCATCTTAAGGAATGTACATTGGCAGATTAAGAAGACTATTTTTAAAGATTTATCACAGCACAGTCTGGTTTGATAACCTAAGCCAGTAATGAGTGGTAAATTCTCAAAAATAGTCTACTCTTGGCCTGTAAATGGACATCTAAGACGCATTAGTTAGATTTTCTTGATAAACCATCAAATGCCTAAATGATCTCAACTGAATGGCCACTCAAATATGTCACACTTATTTATCATACTAGTCAGGTAAATTTGATGTCACTAGTGTGTGGATGTATTACTAGATTCATAACTACTGTAGTGGGAGATAGAACAAGCGTTCTGTAAGTAATGCTTTGCAGTACATGTCCCCTACCTGGTGATATAAATCTTTAGAGATTGACAGACAAAAACGTGATTAAAAATTGACAGCAGCTGAAACTCGAACTTGATCTGTAACTTCTCATAACATAGCAATATACCAAGTTTCAGTCATATATGGTGAAGGAGAACGAAAAAGTCTTGAAAGCTAATATGTTTGTATTTCATAAGTCGAAAAGGGACATAACTCCATCAAAAGTCACCGCAAACTCCTGAAACTCAGTTGCTCTGTAATTTCTCATAACAAAGCAATGTACCAATTTTCAGTTGAATATCTCAAAGGGCTGCGAAAACTAATATTTTTCGTATTTCATAGGTTGAAAGGTGTAACTCCATGAAAAATTGACGAAAATGTCTGAACCTCGAACTTGCTCTGTAACTCCTTGCACTAAAGCGATGTACCGATTTTCCCTTAAATAGCTTGAAGGAAAGAAAATGCGGAAAGCTGATATTTAAGTTGAAAGGGGGCATAACTCCATAAAAAATTGACGCATACACCTGAACCTCGAACTTGGTCTGTAACTTCTCATAACAAACCAATTCTCAGTTGAATACCTTGAAGGACTGCGGAAAAAGGTGTGGAAAACCAACTGCGACAAATGGACAGATAGATGGATGGAGTGCAAACCAATAGTCCCTCCGGTTTTACCAGTATGGGATTTATAATATGTTAACCCTTGAACACTCATATCAGCCAAAAATGGTTTCTGCAGTGGTCTTGAGAAATGTCCATTTGCAGACCAAGAGAAGGCAATTCTTGAAAATTTACCAATGGAATGACTGGCTCGATAACCGAGCCAGTCATTCCAGTGGTAAATTTTCAAAAATAGTTCTCTTGGTCTGCAAATGAACATTTTCTCCGAGAAAATTGAAATCTTCCTGAACAAATTCAAGGGTTAAAGGATTAATAGAGGGATCTGATCTGTAACTCAACTATCTGACATAATCGTGAAATACATCACATATTCACATACATGTAGCAGCTGAAGCCACAATCAAGATCAGGTAGAGCTCTCCTTCACAAAACTGTAAAAATCTGTCAGGTGTACGAAGTGCATAGTTAGACATCTTGACTTATCCCATCCACGATTCTTTGCTGAGACTTATTGCTTTTTTCATTTGGTGTGCGCCCTATAGAATCGTGGACAGGTCAAGTCAGCATGTCCCTTAGAGGCTTAAATTGTGTACCTCAATGTAGTGAAACGAAATACATCTTAGCATAATTATGATGATTTCATTCCGCATAGGTAGCAACAGCCTCCAGTCAATTTAGTTTCAATGTATTTAACAGCTTAATTACGTTGACATTGGGATTCTGGTAATTCAGGTCTCAAAGTATACAAACCGATTACAGCACACATACAGAGTGGGAAGAGACTAGACAGAAATGGTATGGGCATAGCTTCAAATGGATTTCTCCATTTCTTAACAGTTGATCTGTATACTTCAGAAATTATATCAATCTGGTGGGCTTTCTAATTGGGTGTTAGTCTATGCCCAAATGTGACCAAGCATCAAGTATGGTGAAAATCTAAACAAATTGCAGACTGCAGATGAGATACAGCATTTAGTAAATAAATTAAATAACGTGGCTAGTCAGATAACATGGGCACTAACATAAAATTTGTAGTCAGATAAAATTGTTAGTCAGAACAAGAGGCCCAAGGGCTTCTGGCGCTCACCCGGACCATTAGCATTTGAACCATTTGTATTTAAATAGACATGATAGATAATCACTATAGGATAGGCTTGTGCGATTATTGCATTGTGTGATCTCGATCGATTATTAAAAGATAATCGTGATTACTCGATTAATCAGTTTGGATACAAATTACCAAGACATAACAACAAAAGAATATCAATGACGAAAATTTAAATTGTGTTTAGAAAAGTCCATTTGGAGGGCAAGAGAAGACTATTTTTGAAGATGTATCACTGGAATCCTGGCTAGATTTTCGAGCCAGTCATTCCAGTAATAAATTTTCAAAAATAGTCTTCTCTTACCCTGCAAATGGACATACATTCACTAAGCAATGTCATTTTTCATGACCGATCGCATTAAAAAGTAATTGAAAGCTAGGTTTTGAAATATTTTATGCAATAGAAAATATTCACGATTATTCAATTATTTAATTTTTAATCATATAAATTTACAATTTAAAACATAATCGCGATTTTCGATTTAATCACGTAATCGCGCAAGCCTACTATAGGATCTTTCCACCCAAGTTTCATTGAAATCTGGCCATTGATTAACAGTAGCATTTTAAAGGATTTCTGGACAATCCAAGATGTCCGCCGGAAAATATGATGAAATCAATAATTCTGTATACAAGTTCTGCAGCCTGCCATCATAGAGTCCTTCCATCCAAGTCTGATTGAAATCGCCCCAGCAGTTAATGAGGAGTAGCGTTTTAAATGATTTCCCGCCATTCTTTTCAGAAAACTCAAGATGGTGGCCGAAAAAATCGACCAATCAAGATTCTGTAAACACGATCGGGAGCCTACACCAATAGGGTCCTTTCAGCCAAATTAGGTTGAAATCCACCAAGGGGTTAATGACGAGTATCATTTCAACAATTTCCGGTAGACTTTTCATAGAATCTAGGATTTTCACCAAAAGAATTGACCAATCAAAATTCTGTATACAAGTTCTGAAGTCTACCCGCATAGGGTCCTTCCAGCTAATTAGGCTGAAATCCACTGAGCGATTAATGAGGAGTAGCATTTTAAAGGAAAGGTTGGTGGACAGATGACAGATGGTCTTCATGGCATAAGCTCACTTGTCCCTTCAAGTCAGGCCTTGTCAGGTGAGCTAAAAATGGGTAGTTAGATAACATTGGTAGTCGGATAACACATACTGACAATGGCTCAACAATGAAACTTGAGCTCAGAGGCATTAGCCGGTGACAAATAAATTCAGGTTAATTATTTTCTATCTGTTCGTTACTTGAGAGAATCAAAACAATTGCTTTTAGACTTTTAAAGGTGCATATTCACACCAAAATGGTTTGAAAATAAAATTATTTAAATTGTATACTTTTAGAGGCTTAAAATGTGTGCCTAGATTTAATGAAACAAAATAAGTCTTAACATATGAAAAGTTCATTACATAGAAATTAATATACTTTTTTAAGTTGTGAAATTGAAATAGAGGCACGAGTCCCTAATTAAACTTCGCAACTAAAAAGATTATACTAATTTATATGGAATGAAATCATCATATGTTATGATTTATTTTGCATCATCACACAATTTAAGCCTCTAAAAGTAAACAAGTATAACAATTTTATTTTCAAGCATTCTGGTGTGAATATGCACCTTTAATAGTCAAACAAAGATTTCCTCTTAATCAGTGTTCATTAGCAAACAGAAGAATAGTTATGAAAATATGCAATGGAAATGACTGGCTCAGTTATTTAGCCGATCATTCCAATGAGATTTCTTCACAAATAGTCGTCTCTTGACCGGCAAATGGACAAAAAGACCACTGTATAGGACAGTTTGGGCCGACTTGACCATTAAAGGATTAACCTTTAGATTACAAAATTATGAGCGTCATTTATTCAGTTTTATTTCCACGAGAACTGGTGTAATTTTGAAAACAATGTTGCTTTAAACTATTGTTAACTGTCTGACTACTAAGCTTTTACAGGCGACATATTGCAGGGGTTATATCTCTGGACTTGCTAAATATTTTGAGAACAATTTGACTGAACATTGTTGGTGGCTAAGCCACCGACAACTTTCAGTCCAATTGCTTTCAAAATATTCACCAAGTCAGACAGTTAAGACAACAACAACAACTTTCAGTTACTTTCTTTTCAAAACTGCATCCATCTCCGATCATCTAAAATGTCAGGAAAAGTGTGCTTACTTGTTTGGTGCATAAGGCCTGGTTACTATATAGTATTAGTCTAAGCTTTAATGGGTATAGTATAGGTATAGGTCATGGTTTTATAGTCTACTTCCACTTGTGTGCTCAGCCGACTTTACAACTTTACCCCCTGGTCATTGGGCCTTAATAGGAAACAAATTATTCCCAGACCAGTGAGCATTTATAATACTTGCAAACTTCTGCTCACTTCAGCCTAGACTTAATGCCTTAACACTCAAACCTGACAAAAATATCTTTTACCGTCATCTTGAGAAATGTACATTTGTACACCAAGAGATATGACTATTTTTTTTAAAGTTTACAACTGGAATAACTGGATCGATAACCGAGACACACATTCCAGTGGTAAATTTCCAAAAATAGTCTTCTCTTGGTCTGCAAATGAACATTTTCTATGAGAAAATTAAAATTTTTTAGAAATAAATGTGAGAGATAAAGGGTTAATTAGCTGTTCCATTATAGTTAACAGAATGTATCAGAAAGTAGACAGATCTTCACTCATAAGTACTAATATTACAATACTAACGCTGGATATCCTGGCATATGCGCTGGCACTTTAGGCAAGCGTGATGCTGTCGCTAGAACTCTCTTAATCACTGGAGAAAGACTTTCTTCATCCTCATCTTTAGTATCAGCATTCATATCTGCAGTGACCTATAAACAGAGATTGTCAGAGAGGGCAGCATAACTTACCTGTGGGTAGGGACTGGAATGAAAATAAGACTAGTCCACTAGTGTGATGCTGCTAGAAATATGCTAGACCTAGGACTATTTTACATTGACCTGTCCAATGGGCTAGTAACAAATCGTATCAGATCTAAAGGTCCACATAAACAACAGAAGGCTTGAAAATAAAATTGTTCAATTTTATACTTTGAAAGGCTTAAATTGTGTACCTCTATGTAATGAAACAAAATAAATCCTAACATATGACATAGAAACAAAGTTACTGCTAACTTAGAGTGAGATTGTGGGTTCCCGGGGGGGGGGGGGGGTCCCTCAGTGGAGAATTTTTTAAATCTAGACGTTCTCAGATGCAATCTGAGAGCCTAATTGACAGATCACAAAACTCAATTTTACCAAGAATATCTGATAGGAGCACAGCTGACTGAAATTGATTATTTATTGTGAGACATGACTTTAAGTTGCTGCATGTTAGCGCATTTAGTGAAATTCTGACTCACACCCTCAATCCCCCACATCACATGGAAGCATGGATAATTTGCGTGAGCCTGAGATTCAGGCTCACTGGCATGACAGTGTGAGAGAAGGGTTCATTGTGTGAGTCTTATGCCAAATGGGTGAGACTTGGCATATCTGTTAGGGTTTCATTCTGTTTAAATTAATTACATTTTTTAGGTTGGAAAACTGAATTAGACACCTCACCTATTATATGGAATAAAATCATCATATGTTAACATTTACTTTAGTTCACTACATTGAGGTACACAATTTAAGCCTCTAAAAGTATAAAATTTTAATGACTTTATTTATCAAACATTTTGGTGTGAGTGTGGGCCTTTAAGCTGATACAGAGCTGGAAGATGGTGTAATATTTAGAACAGTGTTGCTGAAAGCTGTTGCTAGTTTTTTCAGCAATAGTTTTATCCAAATTACACCAGCTATCAGACAACTGCTGCCTATAATGTCTGAATAGTGAAACATTAACAAGTTAGAAGTAGTTCACCTTTCCAGAGTATCCGTCTATCATCTGACGTCCTATGATGTCATAATCAGCTAAGCGGTGTGTAGGATGATGTCATAATCATTAGGTCATATATGATTCTATATTTAACTCTTAATGTATGATTACTGTATTCTGCGGCTGTAGTAGTATAAACATCCTACAGCTGCAATCAGTCCATCTTCGCTTTTGCTCACTGTGTCTTGTCCTCAGCCGAAATCCCCCCACAGACCCCCTCCCCCCCTTGCGGGTTGGTCTGTTGTTTTATTAACCACTATAAAAACATACTTACCGTTCAATCACTACTTGCTAAATCAAATATCTGCATTTAGCTACCAGAATAAGATTTTTATGCTTGCATATACTCCTCCCCATGCCTATTCCTATAAATATGGACCCTCAACCAGACTACTGGTTAGGTCCATCTCCAGTATATTAACTGATATAGACTGGCACCAGTCTGTAATCACTCCATAGTGACGCCTATCACTAAGCGCGCTTGCACATGCGCACTGGAGCCCAAATAGGAAACAGATTCACTTTTCTGAATTTAAGTGCCAAATATTATAGGCAAATTCTCAAATCAATTCCACGCGGGGTGGCTGAGGCCAGGTCATAGTGATTGAATGGTAAGTATGTTTTTATAGTGGTTAATAAAACAACAGACCAACCTGCTAGGGGGGGTCTGTGGGGCATTGTTATTACACCACAAAAACATCCATTACCGTTCAATCACTACTTGCTAAACCTGTAGATTTGGTCAGTGCCCCACTTAAAACATTAGGTGGGAGGCGATTTGAGAATCACCAAACAAGGATAAAAATCAAACCAATCTTATCCAAATGCTAATAACATAACATAATAGTGCATTTAAATCAATCACGGTGAAAATTTCTGCCACGGCCGAGACTAGGCGAGAAAAAGAAAAGGAGCCGTGGTCAAGCCAAAAGGCATGGCACCAAACTCGATCTTAGTAAGCAAACCTCAGGAATTTTCTGAAGGAAGGGTAAATGAACACATGAAAAAAGGCGTCATTTTGGTCGATGGAAACGACCACATACCCTGATCTAGACTGGAAATGATCTGGGAGATGGTCTCCATCTTGACTTGGGAGTATGAATCATGAGATTTAATAATGTCATACCCCCTTGATAAATTAAAAATAATGCAGATTAGAATGTTTCAGAACGAATAGAGATCATTTTACTAAGATTTAATGACAGGGTAGGAAAACCTACCCTAGGATGAACGCTCTCATGTATGTATAAATTCCTTAGAATTAACATAATTCACAAATAAAACTAACATGATAATGACCAAATTGTCAATTGAAAAAACCAGAGGAGACAAGAAAGAAGAATTAGAAGAGGAAAGAGCCGACACTAAAGAAGGAAGGACTATAGAAAACTCCTTACAAGAAAGAGAGAGTCTAAGCAATCCACCAGTGAGCCAGGGACCAGTCATCCGAAGAGACCCTGACTGGACAAAATCTCCTCAGCCCTGACCGACTAGGAAATAGAAGAATAGAAGAAGGATTAGGAGATGGAGAAGAAAAAAGATGAGAAGAGTCACCAGAGGCCATAGAATCAACGGTTCAGATGGAAAGAGGAGAGCAAGGCCTCTTGGAAGCAAGAAGAGAAGAAAACTGTAAAGAATCAGAAGAGGAAAAAGATTGATCAGAAGGAATGTGAACAGATACAACACCCTGACCAGAGGACATGGAAAGAATAGAGAAAAAAGCTGACATGAAAGAATGAACAAGGGACGAACCCCTAAAAACAGAAAACAATGAGAAAACCAGACCCTAATCAACAATTAGAAACTCAAGCTCAAAAGAGAGAACGACAGAAACAATCGGATCAAGATAATCAAAAGAGGAAGAGGAAGAGAGGAATTAAGAAGAATAGAAGATGAAGAGGAAAGAACAGGACCAGAAGATCCCAGGAGAGGATTGATAGATGAAATATGGTAAAACCCCATAGGAGGGAAAAAGAAGGAAGACAGAAAGAGAGAGAGAGAGAGGAAGGAGAACATGACTAGAAGAAAACTTTAGAAGGAGAAGGGGCAGAGAATGAAGGAAGAGACCTATACTTATCTTTACTCATTATTATTAAAGACTTAGAACCAATATTATCATCTTGTAAAAATGGAAGTCATTGAGTTTGATATGCTAATAAAAAGGAATGATTGATAGAATGATAATGAATCCCGGAAACAGCTGGATGTTAAATACACAAAACACTAATACTAGATTATGATTAAACACTATGGGATGAATCACGAAACAAAATGCTGAAAACAGAGGCGATATAAAATCTAAGCACAAAGACTCACCTAAACCATGACTGTGACAAGGCAGAAGAAAAAACTCTGCTTTTATTCCTTTTTCCTTCACCCTAATCTTATTTCTCTATTCTCAGCATTTTCTTGCTCTTGTAATCATTAATCTTAGAGCCATTCTCTTCCCTATGAATCCACTACTGAATCTATTTCTTTCAGCGCCTGTCAGAATTACACTAAGAATTACGCTATAAACAGGAATTTTCCTCAAGAAATGAATTCCCCTGGTTAAAAATAAATATGTCAACCTGCCGACATAAGAGGAAAAAAGTGCGTGAAAAAAGGCTGAACAACCCGGAGACAACTGGCCATCTAAAGTTGGATGAAATTAAAAATTAATTTTAATTGCGACATCTAGCGATAATGCGTAGAATACACTGACTTATCGACTGCAACAAAAAACCCATCCGGCAACCAGTCGGAAGAGTCTTTAATTACGTTGAAATGTTTCACTGATAAAAGAATAAATGCTGAATATCTACAATTCCAAGAGAGACTTCAAGACTGGCAATGTCTCGGAATTAATATTTTCAGCGACTAAACATCCCGATTTTAAAAGCACTTACTGAAATAAGACTAACTCTTAGACAAAATGATGACTAGATCCTAGGAAAGACAAACCTGGAATCTCAGTAAGAGCTATGACCGGAAATCCAAAAAAGGAAGACAGAACCGGAAGCTAATCATAGAACAACATGAAAACCGGTAATGACCCTATCCCCGGATGTACGAATCCGGAAGTGTAAAAATAGGAAACAGAAATGCGCAAAACGGAAGAATACAATCGGAAACTGAACCCGGATGTACATTAAAAAACCAGAATAAGCATAGGAACCGGAAATACGCAAACTGGAAGGCAGGCCGGATACGGAGGTAGATCCGGAAACGGAAGTAACCCCTGTCCTGAGGACCTGAATCTACTACAACTGATCTAAGACATTGGCATTAGCATAAGCACCAGGCTTATGGACGTCAGCTTCCCGCCTCCGCCACCACTGCTTGAGGGTTATGCCCGTCACCCTCAAGTCTAATGTGGGTTTGACCCGGTGAACTACACGAGCCCACCTTCGAGAGCTTATTTGCTCTAATTAATTGCTCTTTATTCTTAGTTCATTCACTAGCCCGGAAGTACATCCCAACCGGAAGCGGAAGTCGGAAGAGCTTATTAGTCATACCAGAAACGGTCGGAACGGAAGTAAGAACCAGATCTTGAAGACCCGGATGTCCTGCAAAACCGGAAATGGATGGAACGGAAGTAGCACCAGAAAACGGAAGTAAACCCGAGTCCCGAGGACCCGAATCCACCCCAACGGAACCGGAAGAACTAGCAAAACTAGATTGCGGACTATAGCTATAGGTGACATATGAAGAATCTTGACGACCGGTATGACCGAAAATTTTTGGCATTAGCATAGGCACCAGGCTTATGGATGTCAGCTTCCCGCCTCCGCCACCACTGCTTGAGGGTCATGCCCGGCAGCCTCAAGTCTAATGTGGGTTTGACGGGGAAGGACGACCACAGGGCAGCGCTGTAAGGACGAATAATCCTTAAAGAAACTTAGATACGAATGCAGACCACCCTATGCAAAACCCGCACATCGATGTGGGGGTACACGTAGTGCACTTAAAACAGAAAGGTCCTCCATACTCCACAGAGTGAACTCGGGCGGAAAAATTCAAATTCGAGATTGTTTCCTATCATAGGGAAATAAATGTAATTCCTTGTAAAGCACTATTTTTTCTTTTAACTGAAAGTGATTAAGGGCTCACTGGAGTAATAGAGTGTTTTTATATGATGATGACTTAGGCATGTTAAAGTTGTTACCACGAAAACGAAACCCACGAAAACCAGTAACATTTATATACATAGTTATAAAGTTCAATATAACCATGAAATACCTCCAAAAACATAATTTTGGGAGGAGAGACTTCATATCTTAGCGTGAGGAAGTCCTTCAAGTGTAAGCTGACACAGCGCAAAGCTATACAAACTTTCTGATAATATTTGTGCAGTTGTTATGCTTGCAGAATAATTGAAAAGTGAATCTGTTTCCTATTTGGGCTCCAGTGCGCATGCACAAGCGCGCTTAGTGACAGGCGTCACTATTGAGTGAGTACAGACTGGTGCCAGTCTATATCAGTTAATATACTGGAGATGGACCTAACCAGCAGCCTGGTTGAGGGTCCATATTTATAGGAATAGGCATGGGGAGGAGTGTATGGCTGTATGCAAGCATAAAAATCTTATTCTGGTAGCTATATGCAGATAATTGATTTAGCAAGTAGTGATTGAACGGTAATGGATGTTTTTGTGGTGCAATAACAACCGTAGCTTCCTCAGGTCCATTCTTGACTTGAGGGTACCGAGTCCTGCTTTGTTGAGGTCACCTCGTAGCACGCTTAGCAGATTTATGCAATGACATCCTCTCCTGGCTTTGTATTTGCTGGCTCCGAGTAGGGCGAATTCCAAGGCTCTCTGTGCTGGTGTCTCTTCTGGCATCCTTAGCACATGGCCAAACATGAACCATCTTTGCTGGGCAACTTTTACAGACAGCGGCGACATATTACACATCTTGTACAGCGCATCGCTGGAAAATATACTGTCTGACCATCGATGTCCAGTGATGTGCATAGGTGTTTGCGGTGGCAGGCATTGAGTTTGGAGCTTCCCAGCTGGTACAGTTATACAGCATCAAGGATATGCAGGTTGCATTGTATACTTGTATAAACGTAGCCTTTTTCTCAAGGGCATCTTTGATCTATGAATCATGTCGATAGTCACTTACAGGACTGGCGGTATGATCAGCGAACGAAAAGAAGATCTATGAATCCAGGACTGGAAAGCTATGTTCCCCATGACGCAGCGTGCAGCAATGTCAGCAGTACTGCAAAGCAGTGAGCCCAGGATTTTATGTTTCCTCCATAGTTCGCCGCCACGAAGTGGATCGTTATTTTCTTTAGTTTCATGATTTGTAGATAGGTAAATGTGGGTGAACTCCGTTTTAGATTCATTCACAGAGATTCTCACAATTTTGAGTTTGCTTGCAGCTATTGGGAAAAGTTCGTCGAGGGGTTTCTTTTCCTCATCTATGAAGTCCACATCGTCAGCATATTCCATCTCTAGCGGCATACTCAGTATTGGCACTGGGGGATTTGGTCTTGTGGAACTTTCTCTCACGGATTTCAATGCAGCAGCAAGGTACCAGGTGAAAAGTACCGGAGATAGATCATCTCCCTGCGGAAGGGGGGGGCGGCAGATTGATGTCTCGAACGCTACCGACTTCACTGACCTGACTCGTACTCTCAGCTTGATGTCTGCAAGCAGTAGTCTCACTAGTCATAGCTTATCTTCATTGTAACTGGCCTGGCATAGTACATCTAGAATCTTTGAGCGTTTAATTGTGTCAAAGGACATGTCAATGCCCATTTTGGGGACATCCCAGTGTCTGGACATGACTACTGACACAAGCATATATTGGGCCCATACAATGTCTGCGCATCTGTATCAATATCTAAAGCCACTGACATAATTCAGTGATGTCATTGATCTTGTCTCGGATGTCGCATAGGGTAACATTGGATAGGATTTTCCGTATGCTGTTGAGGAGCACAATGGGTCGCAGATTGGCTGGGGGGGGGGCGGGGCCCAGGTGGCTTCTTGGGCTTGGGTAATGCGATAAGGATGACTTGACCTACAGCATCGGTGGTACATAAAAGCTGAATTGATTAGGTGTGTGATCGGTTTTGAGACAATGTCACTTGCATATTTGAATAGTTCATTGCTCATGCCATCATGTCCAGATGCACATCCATTTTTCAGGGCTTTAAGTGCCTTCTCAACTTCTGCTGTTTTGCCGTAACTCTTAATAGTCTGGTACAGTGTACGAATTGTATGTCTCTACTACTTAATAAACATGCTGTTGAATATTTTGAAAGTAATTTGACTGGATGCTGTTGCTGCCATAGCAACAGCGACCAGTCAATTAATTCCAAAATATTCAATAGCTTACCTGTTTACTTTTCTGGAAATTGATAGTCAGGGAGTTGAGAGATAGATCAATCCAGACACGGACGTGGTGTGGGTGGAGATTAGCTAGAGATGGGCGGGGCAAGCTAAGAATGGAACGCTCCATTAGCCCTACATATGACAAAAAGTGCCACTAAAGTAATTTATCATATAAACAAGCCTTCTAGCCCGTTCCATATTTTTCGATATGAGCACACGTGCCATATTCAACGGAGTATTTTCATTGGCTGTTGGGTGCGTAACGCATTTAAATCGACCAATTAAAACATTGATTGATGTGAGCGTGATGCATATGGATTACTATGCGGTATTGTTTTACTACGATTTGTCATTCATGAAACGTCATTGCAAAATGTCATCGTTTGACAGTTTATCAGTCGGCAGCGAAGTAACGATTGATGGCTGTGCCTCTGCGATAGTCTTAGAAGAAAAGTGTAGTTTACGGCTGACATCGACAGATTTTGTATTTGTCACTATATTTTGCTAAGCATTCAGTATCTGTTATCGAGTAGTGGTACGTCACAGCGGCGGTATCGATTTCACGAAAATCAACAATGAGAAATCAAATAAAAGTCACATCAGCAACTATTGGCAAATATTTCAAAATTACAGTTTATATGATAAATAAAATCTCAAACTGGGTCACTTTTCATATTACTATTATGAAGCTCGTTGAAAATTATCAATTTTGCACTCACTAAAGCTCGTGCAAATTGATAATTTTCAACTCGATCCATAATAGTGATATGAAATGACCTCGTTCCAGATTCTCTATATATTTTCCCATTGGGCCACATAAGTGACAAAATTTTCATGAGCCGTAGAGCATAATGCAAATATTATATGCCTTTAAGATCATTTTAACAAGATTTGGTATAAATGGCACAAAATATGGGAAAACATGTCGATTAAATAATTTACTCTTCATTCCAAAATGGAAATTGACATTTGACCTATATTATCCAGAAACTAAGTCAAACTGATCTAGTTCTTATATTGATTGTAGCTATGAACAAAGATACCAACACACACCTAAATAGAAGTTAACAGCTCTAAATATGACAAATTATTACCTTTTTCAAGATTAAGTTGTGGTAGCCATGTCAGTCTGTTGCTAATGATAACAGAGTTTAGAAGCTGATACCTTTTTAAACTAACTTTATTATTTTTAAACAAGCTTTCATACCTAAATCCGCTTCATCAAGTCAACGAACAATGGTTGGTTAAGTGGCTGAATAGGACAGTAAAGTGGCCTCATGTATGTATGTATGTCTGGAGACGACTCTTAGAGGAAAAATTGATGACAGATGGACGGACAATGGATGGTTGCCATGCCAAGGTTAGAAGAGCTAATATTCGAGCAACCCTACAACCAATCAATCCCCTTAGGGACATTGAAGTTTGAAGATGTGTGTGCTTGCAGTTGCTGCAATAAGGGATTGACAGAGAGTTCAACATTGTTGAATGAGTCATGAATGTCAAAACTTATTTAGGACTCAGCATGCCACTGCACCACTCATATTTAACATCATCTAGAATAAGATTTAATGGAATTTAAGAAAATACAAGATAGCTGCTGAGCAAATTGAATGATTAGATTTCTGTACACTAGGATGGAAGTCCGCCATCATCGGGTACTTCCAGCCAAGGTTTATTAAAATTGGTCCAGTGGTTATTGAGCATAAACCCTTTAACCCTCATATCAGCCAAAAAATGGCTTCTGCAGTGATCTTCAGAAATGTCCATTTGCAGACCAAGTGAAGAAAATTTACCATTGGAATGGCTGGCTCGATAAATGAGCCAGTTATTCTAGTGGTAAATTTTCAAAAATATTCTCCTCTTGGTCTGCAAATGGACATTTTGAATAAGAAATCGAAATTTTCTTGAATAAATTTAAGTGTTAAAAGATTAAGTAGTTTTTTAATGAATTTCCTGAAAACTGGAAAATCCCAGATGTTCAACTAGAAGATTGATCAAGCAGATTTCTGTCATGTCTGTATAGAAGCTCTGCGGTCTACCACTATAGTTCTTCCAGACAATTTTGGTTAAAAATGGTTAATGAATAGTAGCTAAAGAATAAACGAAATCAAGGATTTCTTTTTTCACGAGAGAGTTGATACTTACCTCCCTAATACTTTTGATATTGCTAAATATTGGCTTTCACTCAATAAACACTCAGATTAAAACAGTTAGGTGCCCCTATTGGGCAGGGAGTCAGAGCGTAGTCTGGCGGATGCCAGCCCCACCACCGCGCATGCGCAGACTAGCACTTCCTCTGACTAATTTATTGGCTGATACACATGCAACTATTAAGAGCCTGAAGACCGAGCCTCTGTGAGGTGGAGAGGCCGGGTCCGTATCTAGGGAGGTAAGTATCAACTCTCTCGTGAAAAAAGAAATCCTTGATTTCGTTTATTTCACATCAAGAGTATACTTACCTCCCTAATACTTTTGATATTGCCAGAATTCGACAGTGAATTCGGCGGGAGGGAGGCGAGGTCAAAAGACCAGCTCATCCCTATACGCTTTTCTGCGTTTAAGGCACTTAAACCTCTGAAACTGTATGAAAAAACAGTCAGGATTTGACTAACCATCGGATAACACCACCGATGTATGAGAGATGACCGAATGTCATATGCACTCCCCCCCCCCCCCCCCCTTCCTGGGAGGAAGAGTCGAATGACCTCAATGTCCTATACGCTCTCTACGTACAAGTGCCATGTACTACAGGACAGAGACGAAAAAACTCCATTTTCGTATACTCTCAACAATGAACCACATAAATACACAAAACCATCATCATATTAATAACGGGTAACGTGACAAGACAATCAACAATGGACAACCCATACACAAGACTGACCTTGTTGAAATGGCTGCTGACATCCTCTTCCCATTGGTGAAGAACGATGCAGTCCCAAAAAAGTGGTTGTTTCCATAAATTAATTGTGAAATATATAAGCAATGAGGAAACCCCATCAAAAATATATGCCGAGTTATCTTTTCAAAATCGACAAGGCGAGAGGATTAGAGGTGTCACGGAGATAATGGTCTGTAAAACTTGACTCACAGTGCCACTGAGCCACCGACATAATATCATCCACAGGGACCCCACTAAACAGGGTCGTGGATGTCACTACGCCGCGGACACTGTGAGCCTTGGCCACGTCAACCTGCTTCCCGGTGGCGGATTTATGACAAAACTGAATGCATTCTACAATCCACCTGGAAATGGTGTCCTTAGAAGCCCTGCCATGGGGTTCAATATATGACAACCATAACGCCGACTGGTCGGTGCGCCACTCCGATGTACGTTGTTTGTACCGGAGAAGCGCCCGGACGGGACACCATGCTTTAGAATTAGGATCATATCTAGTTAAAGCAGGCAAAACAATAGGTTGACCTGGATATTTCAACGACTGATTCTTAGCCAAGAAATTAATCCTAGGTAGCAGCTTAAGGCCTTCCCCTGAAACCACAAACCGGTCATCCTCGGCTGATAAGGCATGAATTTCACTTCTACGCCTAGCCGAGGCCGCAGCAATTAAAAACACAGTCTTCAGTGTTAATAGTTTCATAGAAATGGAACTAAGTGGTTCAAACGGCTTATCACCTAGTACTTGAAGCACTAGCGATAAACTCCAAGACGGAATCACAGGGGGATTCCTTGGTCTTAGATTGCCCATGCCTTTAATTAATACATTTAATGTATTTACTTCATCACTTCCCCTCTTAGCCAAGCAAGGAATAACAGACATTAAAGCTGACTTATAACCAGCAATAGAGTTAGGCTTGAGGCTATAGGCATCATACAGGTGACAGAGGAAATCAGCTACTACCTGAATAGATGAATCCATTGGATCAATACATCTTTTTGAGCACCATTCTGCAAATCTGTTGATTTTATAATTATATGCTCTGGAGGTTGACCCCCTCCTGGCTTTGGCCATAAACATGGCTGCTTGCTCAGAAAAGCCCTCCTTAATTCTAGATTCCTTGACAACATCCACGCAGTCAATCTGAACATTGACGGATTGTTGTGAAGGGCCTTGCCCTGGAAGATAATATCGTCCATCAGAGGCAGAGGAACCGGATTGCAGACCAGAAGGTCCAGCAGATCCGTATACCATGATCGGCTTGGCCAATCCGGGGCGATCAGAAGCACTTGGCATTCCTCTTGTCTGATTTTCTGAAGAATTTTTGGAATCAGGATTGCTGGAGGGAATGCGTATGCATACATTCTCCCCCAGCTGATAGCTAACGCATCTGTTGCGAAAGCGCTTGGATCCGGAATCGGAGAGACGTACGTCGTCATCTTCGCTGCGAACAAATCGATGTTGGGTTTCCCCCAATGGTCGAACAGACGATCCGCCACACATTGATTTAGTTGCCATTCCGTGGGTAAAACACTCATCCTTCGGCTCAATGAGTCTGCTAGCAGATTTAACCTTCCCGGAATATGAACTGCTTTCAAGGTAATCTGGTGATCCAGGCACCAACAAAGCAGTCTCCATGTCATCATACAGAGACTGGGCGACTTCGTTCCGCCCTGGCGGTTTATGTAAGTCACAACTGTTGAGTTGTCTGAACGAATAAGAACAATCTTGCCCTGAACTTTCTGTAAGAAATGTTCCAGGCCCAGGACTACTGCTCTTAGCTCCAGTAGATTTATATGTTCCTTTGACTGTTCCGGATTCCAAAGCCCTGATATCGTGGACTCTTCCAGGCAAGCCCCCCAGCCCTCCATCGATGCATCTGTATACACAGTCACCTGAGGGTGGGGAGGGGTTAGCATAACCCCCACCAAGAGATTCTCTGTGTCCAACCACCATTGCAGGTGATGAATCAGAGGCGCCAACACTGACACGTTCGAGTCCAGCGAACCTGTACTCTGGGTCCATTGTGTCATGAGAAATAACTGGATCGGCCGCCTGCGTAAGGCGGCCTGAGGAATGACTGGTTCCAATGAAACCATCAACCCCAGCATTCTCAAGTAAACCCGTGCCAGGACATGACGACTGTCGCACACTGACTGAATTAATGAGATGAGTTTCTGAACTCTCTCCTGAGTAGGAAAAACATATCCTGTCTCTAGATCGAAGAACATCCCCAGGTAAACAAACTTCTGGGATGGAGTCAGCTCTGATTTTGGGAAATTGATCATCCAGCCCAAGTCTGTGAGTCTTTAAAACAATCTCCAGACTGGCCGATAAACTTTCCTGGGTGTGCGCTTTCAACAGCCAGTCGTCTATGTACGTGTGGACTGCTATGCTTCTCCTGCGGAGGTATGCGGTGATCGCAAGAACCACACGGGTGAAAACCCGAGGAGCCATGGAAATTCCGAAGGGTAACACCCTGAATTCCCACTGTCTGCCCTGGAATGCAAATCTCAGGAAGCGACGGAAACTCCTGTGTATGGGGATGTGGAAATAAGCGTCCTTCAAATCTATCAACGCTGTCCACATTCCCCTCTCTAACCCCGCCAACACCGAGCGCACAGTCTCCATCTTGAAACTGGGCGTCTCTATGAACTTGTTCAATGGCTTGAGGTTGAGAATTGGTCTCCACCCTCCGGTGTTTTTTGTTACTAAGAACAGGGTTGAATAGAAGCCCGGACACCTCTGTGCCGGCTGAATAGCTCCTTTTTGTATGAGGGAATTTATTTCCTCCTCGATACACAACCTTTGCTCTGGATCTCTCGGATTCGGAGTCCAGATCGGCACTAGAGACAGTCGCGATGGCGGGCCTGTCATCCAATCGGGATGATACCCGACTGAAAGCCATCGCAAGACTAAACGGTCCTGAGTTAACCGTTCCCACTCTTGCATGTGGTCGGCTAGTCGGCCTCCCACCGGTCCACCTAGGGATAGAGGTGGACATAAGGAGTGCAAGAGCGGCACTGTCTCCTTTGCCAGAAACACCGGCGCGGTTCTCACCGCGGTAACCGTCCCATCAGGAACGATTACCCCGCCCAGATCCTCGCGCGCCACGACCAGCACCGCGCGCACCTCGGTGCGCGGGCGGCTGCCTGGCTGACTGCGCCTGAGCCCCCCTCGCTGCTGGCCGAATCGCACGCGGCCGAGGCCGACGCTGCGATGGTGGCTGGCCTCTGACCTGGCCACCACCACCTCGAGCCTGCAGGGGACGATACGCAGGGGGTGCAGCGCGAACGTTAGCACGACGAAGCACCTCAAACTGCTCGCGCAGCGCCCTCTGGTTATTGACCAGAGTAACCGTCTCCTGGAGGTGCCTACATCCCTCACCTCCAAAGAGACCAGGACCTGTCATAGGCGTACGGAGTAGCCTATTGTACAGGTCCTGGGACGGGCACAGATTGTCCAAGGCAAATGTGCGCCTTGCCCGGACACTCCTGGTCACCGCCCGCGTCATACAGTCCAGAGCCAGGTTGATACCATCCTGGATGGCTCGCTGGACTGTGACCGGACTTGGCTGGCGCGATGCGGATGCTGTTACTACCCCTTGTAGTGGGACAGAGCGGCAATCGAAGCCCTCCCACTCTCCTCCGCATCACGCAACGCAGTATTTGCTGAACGCAACGCGTTCGAACACAGGACTCCCGGGAGTCATCCACGCTCGGCTTAGGTAGCACACCATACCGCTGGTAATCCAGGGGCACGATGCGGCAACGCCTGGCCACCTCGCGCGGGGCCTTAGCGAGACGTCCACTCGACTTAATGGACGTCTCCGCCGCCTCGAACATGTCAATGACATGCTCTGCCAGCGGCAGAGAAGGCATAGCGTTAGCAGTAGGCTTACCAGCTAACCACGGCCTGTGATCACGCTGGCTAGCCGACTGCTCCACGGGCAGATCTGGTCTAACACTCACCAACCACTGGCAAGCGTCTGACCAATCCTCCTCCGTGGCTAGCTGCGAGCGCTCTACAAGACGGGGGCCTTCGTCTTCCTCCTGAGCGCAAGCAACAGAGCTTGACGGCGGATACGCTGATATCCCTGGCAAGCCAGGGAGAGCATGCGGGCCTGATAACACCGGCATGCTAATCTCACTGGCTTGACCAGGAGCAGGCGCCGTGGTAGAGCGCGGGGCATATACCGCCCCACCACGGCCCCGGCCAGCACCAGCGACACTCTCGGCAAGCCGAGGTATGCGGTAACGCTGGCCTTCAGCGCCCAGGGCCACAGTCTGAACCGTGGATTCTACCCCTGGGAGAGTAGAACCGTGGAATAAGTCGCCTGTATTCCCCGCGAGGGGTGCACATAATCCATGGCCACGTCCTCAGACGGCGACCCCAACAGGTAATCCTCATCCTCCTGGCCAGACAGATTAGACTCCGGGTCAGCAAAGAGAGCTAACCCGGACTGGCCAGGGAAGGTGCCATACGAGGTACTGGCACCCGCGGCGTGCGGATACCCCTGGACTGATAAGCAGCCCGCGGGTTCCAGCGACAACCGTCCACGGTCCCTATTCGGCGCGGCACTAAGCCTGCTGCCAGGGTCGTGGAACGCCCCCTCTAATGGGGCCACCTCTGAATCTTTGAACAACGGAAGCGTACTAATGAAAGGTGATTCAGAGGTGGGGATTACCTGCTCCGAAGCAGATGATGAGGCCAGCAAAGGATTTGGTCAGGAAGCATGCCACGAAGCAACTCTGGAACCAAATCCTTTATTGTCCTCCTCATCTCTCCCAACATCTCGGTCCGGAAGGCCTCCATGTCCACCGCGGACGAGGCTTTCCTCTTACCCTTCTTACTCACAACCTCTCTTTTCTGCTTCTTCTTGTCCTCCTCCACCACCTTGTCCTTCGCCTGCAAGCACAAGAATTCGGACATTAGCTCGCCCCCCCCAGTGCTTACATATCTCGCAATTAAGCAAGGGACCACAGGGGCTACACTGATAACAGAGATGAGGCACAAACTTGTCCTTCAAAAACCGTCCACAGGACGCACAACCAGGTCTCTGAAACAGGGCAAAGGACGAGGAGTATGAGCAATCTAGTTAAGCTCAGAAACTCACCAACTCAAGAGAAGGAAATGATCATAAAGATCAATATTAATCAGAAAACCAGCTTCGGACAACTTTAATTTTTAAATAAAGAGCAAGGCTGATTATGACGTCATTAATCCTATGACAGGAAAAAATCGATCCCCAACAAACATCCAAGTGCAAGGACGAATTGTATCTCTAACCAGAACATGTGCAGAATGGACATTTCGACTACACAACCATCAGATATATACTGATAACAATGGCAAATACTGTTAATTATCTCCCTTTCCTCTAAATAATTAACATCAGCTCATATCAATAATTAGATACCTGACACCTTGTATAGACAAACCATCCAACGTGATGAACTGGAGCACTCCACCAACTGAACGCCTCTTAACTCTCTCCACCTCTAGGGGAAGGAATTGGATCAAGAGGGCAAAGTGAGAAGACCTTTATACTAGGCCTCCGACTCACTGGACATAAAATTTTTGGTTAGATAACCTAACAGTATTAGTATGAAATGGAACCATGGTGGAGAGAAACAATCCCTCTGCTGATGTGATGTCCATTATATGTCGTTACACAGACCTGTGGACATAAACACAAAGAGAGATTAGTATGATATAGCACCTAGTTGAAATAAACCAACTAAACAAGGCGCCTATCACGGTAAGCGCGAGTCCTGGAAACACATTACACCGGGGACAAAACTCGCTAATTTTACTAGAAGTCACCTGATTTAAAGGTCCTGGGCCCTCCTCTGGCGAAGTCATCCTTCCTGCCATCTTTATCAGGGATAAACACTTCCAAATTTTCACAAAAACACTAAGAATTGAGCCAAGAAAAGCACTAGCACAAAAACATGTGTAGACTCTCTGCCAATAAATTAGCAAAGAGGAAGTGCTAGTCTGCGCATGCGCGGTGGTGGGGCTGGCATCCGCCAGACTACGCTCTGACTCCCTGCCCAATAGGGGCACCTAACTGTTTTAATCTGAGTGTTTATTGAGTGAAAGCCAATATTTAGCAATATCAAAAGTATTAGGGAGGTAAGTATACTCTTGATGTGAAAAAGGTTGATGAGCGACAGGTGGCATAAGCTTAATTAGGATAATGTCACGTAAAAGTTTGATCAAGAGACAGATAGTCACCGTGGCATAAATCGACTTGATACTACAGCTGCCATAGGCAAGGTTAAAATTAGAAAAGGTTCTACCAAATGAATTCTAAATTGAATAGATGTACTTTCACTTGTTCTTTCACGATCGACTTTGCATGTTTTTTCTCGATTACAGGTTTGTTCAACTTCAGATCTCTTACTGACCAATCCAAATCCCAGAGCCAGAGGTCATCCTTGTACCTATAACAGAGTATATGTATACGCTGTACCTTATAAGGATTAATTCTTTAACGGTCAAGCCGGCCAAACATGCCTCTGCAGTGGTGTTCAGGAATGCCAATTTACAGGCCAAGAAGACTATTTTTGAAAATTTACCACTCGAAAGACTGGCTCGATAATCGAGCCCGTCATTTGAGTGGAAAATTGTCAAAAATAGTCCTCTCTTGGTGTGCAAATGACATTTAATAACCAAAACTTTCAATACTTTTGGACAAATCTTGACCATTAAAGGGTTAAATACATGCTAAACCTCTGACTAAATTAAGCGCCAGATGTTACTGAGCCATGCACATCAACACCTATATTCAAGGCAACTTCTATGGAGGGATCTGATCTGTCACTCAATTATCTGATTTCATAATCATAATAAGTTACTGTTAACAGATCACAAACAAAATGATGTATGTCTGCAGTTTTTCTCATGGTATTTAAATTTTGGTGGTCCCACGGACCACACGCCCTGAAATCTGGAGGTCCCAAGCTGACATCTGGGTGTCCCGAGCTGACATCTGGGAGTCCCAAACTGAAAATCTGGGGTTCCAACGCAGCTTTTCTCATCAATGCTAAAATTAAACTTGGCTCAGATATAAATTATAGTCCCAGGCCAGATTTTGTGCAAAAAATCTATTAAAAAATCAATATTTAAAAATCATACAAGATTTTCAGTGGTCCCATGGGACCAACTGCCAGTACTTTGGTGGTCCTAAGTTGCATTTTGGGGGTATATACACTCAAAAGGACTGCCATTAGGATCCCTGTATCTCAGTTATCAAACTGGAAAAATCCATCACAAGAGTGCCCTAATGATAACTATGTTTTTAGTGAATTTACAATTTAATAAACTTTCTGTTGAATATTTTGAAATTAATTTGACTGCGAGCTGCTGATGCCATAGTTTCAAAATATTCAACAGATTACTTGTATAGTTACCTTGAAACTTATATTCTGGGAATTTAGGTTTCAAGTTTCAAATTGATTCGAACAGCATACAAAGTAGGCAGAACATAGCTAGACATGATTATGATGTCAGATATTTGAGTGACAGATCAGATCTCTCTATAGAAGGTAGCCAGGATTAGTACTATTTCAGCATTGACCAGCCCGGTGGCATTGTAACAATTTGTATTCTAAACATTACAATGCCATGGTATAATAAGCCTTATATTCAAAACAAGAAAAAAAGGTATATATATTCCAAATGAACTGCTAGATGATAGCAAACTGATGCAGTTTAGAAATCAGTGTTATTGAAAACTATTGCTGCCTTTGCTATCATACACAATGGAACTGGCCTGAGCCAGCATATCGACCCTTCGGAATATTTTTGTAAAATTTAAACTTCTAATTTTTGCTGAATGTTACATGCAGGATGCTGCACTCCATCTGGACCTCATGTTGAACCATTCACAGAATATAACTGAACAATACTCTAATTCATACTCTTATATTATAAGGGCGAACAGTAACTGTCTAAACTGCTAACCATTTAATGGTCAAGATGGATAAAACTGACATTTGCAGTCGTCTTGAGAAATGTTCATTTGTAGGCCAAGAGAAGACTTTTTAAATTTACCACTAGGGCTGCGCGATATACCGATACCATATTTAAAACCGATATCCTGCACTGACGGTTTCATAACCGATTATAAGAAATAAATATCGAAAAACCGAATATGAACATATTTTCGGGTTTTCGTATCAGGATTGTTAAAAATAAAATATACTAACGAGCATGAAAGTGTAATGAATAATAATGCCCATACTTTCCATTAAGCTACGTTCGGGGCAACTAATAATTGAACGTGGCCCCAATTGCGCATAGTGTGTAACTCCATGTAACTCGCTGTATGCCGAGAGAAATCAAGCAGCGAATTAATTAAATAAATATCCATTCGTCTTTTCTCTGGTAGCCTCTGATAAATTTGCAATATAAAACACAATACTAACGCGGGAATTTGTCATTGAAATTTGTATCGGGGAACACATTTCTAAACAACGGCATCCATTTTATTTACGTCACCGGCTAATTAACATAATGCAGTCGTCCCAAAACTAAATCGCCCGAATGCATACAAATCTCGCCAATAAATATAATGCTGAATACATTTTGGTGATTAGGATATAATTTTAAATAAAATTATTACTCAAGCCGATTTTAAAACGTTATCTTCTATACACAATATCATATTAACTAATGAAATTCGCGTTCGTAACATTACAGTTAATATTTTCTACAAGGCATGATTTCATCGCCGGGCCGAATTGGAAATGAAAGAAGAAAGGGAGATAATTACATCATAAATCACGTGATTTACGTCTTTTCGCAACCTGTTTTGCTGATGATTTATGATTAATTTTGACAAAATAAACGATGCTTATTTAACTGTGCGTAATATTTAGGTGGTCTAATTAATAATTTCACTCCCGCGATGATGGATGTTATGAGGTATATTAAGCTTTAAATGCGTAAAATGTTACGAATGTATCAGGGCGTGAAAATACGTTCTGTTTTCGTGCTATTGTTTTATAATTTAAATTTTTTGTTTCATGTCCATAAAACCGATATTTGGTTAAAACCGATATTCGGTTAAAACCGATATGAAAAGTCATATCGAAACCGATATGGCTGTAAGCCAAACCGCGCAGCCCTATTTACCACTTCAATGGAAGATAATGAAAATCAGTGAAAATAATTAATATTGTTGTGTGAAATGTAAGAGCAGTCATAGCCGACAGAAATGATTACCTGCAAACATGGTTAGAATGAATCTTTTCAAAAATTGCAATTGAATGCTGATGACCTCTAGTTACTTCGACAGATGACTTAAAAGCACTTTGTACCTGTTGTCATGAAGAAGCTCACATGCGTCATCAGCAATTCTCATCAACAACATCTTCGCTTCTCTCTGCAGATCAGAGTAAGTTTCATTTGCTTCAGTGATATATTTCTCCCAGTTTTTATTGATTGGTAGGTATGCTGTGCCCATTTCGAGCATCCCTGCCAGAGTCACTGGGTGAGGAAACCTGTAGTAACAATAAGTAGTCTGTATAAATACAACACAACTACTGTAGGAAATGTCTCTTAAGACCACAAGATAGTAGTTCTGTTAGACAGATGATACTTTAACAAGCATCTTAAAGAACCACCAGGATTCAACATGTCAAGTGGTTTTTTTAAGCAGGTTATTTTAATAGAAAATGCAGGAAACAAAGGCTTCACAAGAAGTGATTGCAGTGAGCAATGGCTTCATCTAAAGGGATCACAATACAGTGAGCAATTGTTTCATGCGGGAGCCATCACGAATGCAGTGAGCAATGGATTCAGATGAAGTGATCACGAATGCATGGAGCAATGGTTTCACATGAAGTGATCACGAATGCATGGAGCAATGGTTTCACATGAAGTGATCATGAATGCATGGAGAAATGGAATTACATGAAGTGATCATGAATGCATGGAACAATGGTTTCACACGAAGTGATCACAAATGGAGCAATGGTTTCACACGAAGTGATCACAAATGGAGCAATGGTTTCATGAGAAGTGATCACAAATGGAGCAATGGTTTCATGAGAAGTGATCACAAATGGAGCAATGGTTTCATGAGAAGTGATCACAAATGGAGCAATGGTTTCATGAGAAGTGATCACAAATGGAGCAATGGTTTCATGAGAAGTGATAACAAATGGAGCAATGGTTTCATGAGAAGTGATCACAAATGGAGCAATGGTTTCATGAGAAGTGATCACAAATGGAGCAATGGTTTCATGAGAAGTGATAACAAATGGAGCAATGGTTTCATGAGAAGTGATCACAAATGGAGCAATGGTTTCATGAGAAGTGATAACAAATGGAGCAATGGTTTCATGAAAAGTGGTCACAAATGGAGCAATGGGTTCATGAGAAGTGATCACAAATGGAGCAATGGTTTCATGAGAAGTGATCACAAATGGAGCAATGGTTTCATGAGAAGTGATCACAAATGGAGCAATGGTTTCATGAGAAGTGATCACAAATGGAGCAATGGTTTCATGAGAAGTGATCACAAATGGAGCAATGGTTTCAAACGAAGTGATCACAAATGGAGCAATGGTTTCATGAGAAGTGATAACAAATGGAGCAATGGTTTCATGAGAAGTGATAACAAATGGAGCAATGGTTTCACACGAAGTGATCACAAATGGAGCAATGGTTTCATGAGAAGTGATCACAAATGGAGCAATGGTTTCATGAGAAGTGATCACAAATGGAGCAATGGTTTTATGAGAAGTGATCCCAAATGGAGCAATGGTTTCATGAGCAGTGATCACAAATGGAAAAATGGTTTCATGAGAAGTGATCACAAATGGAGCAATGGTTTCATGAGAAGTGGTCACAAATGGAGCAATGGTTTCATGAGAAGTGATCACAAATGGAGCAATGGTTTCATGAGAAGTGCTCACAAATGGAGCAATGGTTTCATGAGAAGTGATGACAAATGGAGCAATGGTTTCATGAGAAGTGATCACAAATGGAGCAATGGTTTCATGAGAAGTGATAACAAATGGAGCAATGGTTTCATGAGAAGTGATAACAAATAGAGCAATGGTTTCATGAGAAGTGATCACAAATGGAGCAATGGTTTCATGAGAAGTGATCACAAATGGAAAAATGGTTTCATGAGAAGTGATCACAAATGGAGCAATGGTTTCATGAGAAGTGATCACAAATGGAGCAATGGTTTCATGAGAAGTGGTCACAAATGGAGCAATGGTTTTATGAGAAGTGATCCCAAATGGAGCAATGGTTTCATGAGCAGTGATCACAAATGGAAAAATGGTTTCATGAGAAGTGATCACAAATGGAGCAATGGTTTCATGAGAAGTGGTCACAAATGGAGCAATGGTTTCATGAGAAGTGATCACAAATGGAGCAATGGTTTCATGAGAAGTGAACACAAATGGAAAAATGGTTTCATGAGAAGTGATCACAAATGGAGCAATGGTTTCATGAGAAGTGATCACAAATGGAGCAATGGTTTCATGAGAAGTGATCACAAATGGAGCAATGGTTTCATGAGAAGTGATAACAAATGGAGCAATGGTTTCATGAGAAGTGATCACAAATGGAGCAATGGTTTCATGAGAAGTGATAACAAATGGAGCAATGGTTTCATGAAAAGTGGTCACAAATGGAGCAATGGGTTCATGAGAAGTGATCACAAATGGAGCAATGGTTTCATGAGAAGTGATAACAAATGGAGCAATGGTTTCATGAGAAGTGATCACAAATGGAGCAATGGTTTCATGAGAAGTGATCACAAATGGAGCAATGGTTTCATGAGAAGTGATCACAAATGGAGCAATGGTTTCAAACGAAGTGATCACAAATGGAGCAATGGTTTCATGAGAAGTGGTAACAAATGGAGCAATGGTTTCATGAGAAGTGATAACAAATGGAGCAATGGTTTCACACGAAGTGATCACAAATGGAGCAATGGTTTCATGAGAAGTGATCACAAATGGAGCAATGGTTTCATGAGAAGTGATCACAAATGGAAAAATGGTTTCATGAGAAGTGATCACAAATGGAGCAATGGTTTCATGAGAAGTGGTCACAAATGGAGCAATGGTTTCATGAGAAGTGATCACAAATGGAGCAATGGTTTCATGAGAAGTGCTCACAAATGGAGCAATGGTTTCATGAGAAGTGATGACAAATGGAGCAATGGTTTCATGAGAAGTGATCACAAATGGAGCAATGGTTTCATGAGAAGTGATAACAAATGGAGCAATGGTTTCATGAGAAGTGATAACAAATAGAGCAATGGTTTCATGAGAAGTGATCACAAATGGAAAAATGGTTTCATGAGAAGTGATCACAAATGGAGCAATGGTTTCATGAGAAGTGATCACAAATGGAGCAATGGTTTCATGAGAAGTGGTCACAAATGGAGCAATGGTTTTATGAGAAGTGATCCCAAATGGAGCAATGGTTTCATGAGCAGTGATCACAAATGGAAAAATGGTTTCATGAGAAGTGATCACAAATGGAGCAATGGTTTCATGAGAAGTGGTCACAAATGGAGCAATGGTTTCATGAGAAGTGATCACAAATGGAGCAATGGTTTCATGAGAAGTGATCACAAATGGAGCAATGGTTTCATGAGAAGTGATCACAAATGGAGCAATGGTTTCATGAGAAGTGATCACAAATGGAGCAATGGTTTCATGAGAAGTGATAACAAATGGAGCAATGGTTTCATGAGAAGTGATAACAAATAGAGCAATGGTTTCATGAGAAGTGATCACAAATGGAGCAATGGTTTCATGAGAAGTGATCACAAATGGAAAAATGGTTTCATGAGAAGTGATCACAAATGGAGCAATGGTTTCATGAGAAGTGATAACAAATGGAGCAATGGTTTCATGAGAAGTGATCACAAATGGAGCAATGGTTCCATGAGAAGTGATCACAAATGGAGCAATGGTTTCATGAGAAGTGATCACAAATGGAGCAATGGTTTCATGAGAAGTGATCACAAATGGAGCAATGGCTTCATGAGAAGTAATAACAAATGGAGCAATGGTTTCATGAGAAGTGATCACAAATGGAGCAATGGTTTCATGAGAAGTGATCACAAATGGAGCAATGGTTTCATGAGAAGTGATAACAAATGGAGCAATGGTTTCATGAGAAGTGATCACAAATGGAGCAATGGTTTCATGAGAAGTGATCACAAATGGAAAAATGGTTTCATGAGAAGTGATCACAAATGGAGCAATGGTTTCATGAGAAGTGATCACAAATGGAGCAATGGTTTCATGAGAAGTGGTCACAAATGGAGCAATGGTTTTATGAGAAGTGATCCCAAATGGAGCAATGGTTTCATGAGAAGTGATCACAAATGGAGCAATGGTTTCATGAGAAGTGATCACAAATGGAAAAATGGTTTCATGAGAAGTGATCACAAATGGAGCAATGGTTTCATGAGAAGTGATCACAAATGGAGCAATGGTTTCATGAGAAGTGGTCACAAATGGAGCAATGGTTTTATGAGAAGTGATCCCAAATGGAGCAATGGTTTCATGAGCAGTGATCACAAATGGAAAAATGGTTTCATGAGAAGTGATCACAAATGGAGCAATGGTTTCATGAGAAGTGGTCACAAATGGAGCAATGGTTTCATGAGAAGTGATCACAAATGGAGCAATGGTTTCATGAGAAGTGGTCACAAATGGAGCAATGGTTTCATGAGAAGTGATCACAAATGGAGCAATGGTTTTATGAGAAGTGATCACAAATGGAGCAATGGTTTCATGAGAAGTGATCACAAATGGAGCAATGGTTTCATGAGAAGTGATAACAAATGGAGCAATGGTTTCATGAGAAGTGATCACAAATGGAGCAATGGTTTCATGAGAAGTGATAACAAATGGAGCAATGGTTTCATGAAAAGTGGTCACAAATGGAGCAATGGGTTCATGAGAAGTGATCACAAATGGAGCAATGGTTTCATGAGAAGTGATAACAAATGGAGCAATGGTTTCATGAGAAGTGATCACAAATGGAGCAATGGTTTCATGAGAAGTGATCACAAATGGAGCAATGGTTTCATGAGAAGTGATCACAAATGGAGCAATGGTTTCAAACGAAGTGATCACAAATGGAGCAATGGTTTCATGAGAAGTGATAACAAATGGAGCAATGGTTTCATGAGAAGTGATAACAAATGGAGCAATGGTTTCACACGAAGTGATCACAAATGGAGCAATGGTTTCATGAGAAGTGATCACAAATGGAGCAATGGTTTCATGAGAAGTGATCACAAATGGAAAAATGGTTTCATGAGAAGTGATCACAAATGGAGCAATGGTTTCATGAGAAGTGGTCACAAATGGAGCAATGGTTTCATGAGAAGTGATCACAAATGGAGCAATGGTTTCATGAGAAGTGCTCACAAATGGAGCAATGGTTTCATGAGAAGTGATGACAAATGGAGCAATGGTTTCATGAGAAGTGATCACAAATGGAGCAATGGTTTCATGAGAAGTGATAACAAATGGAGCAATGGTTTCATGAGAAGTGATAACAAATAGAGCAATGGTTTCATGAGAAGTGATCACAAATGGAAAAATGGTTTCATGAGAAGTGATCACAAATGGAGCAATGGTTTCATGAGAAGTGATCACAAATGGAGCAATGGTTTCATGAGAAGTGGTCACAAATGGAGCAATGGTTTTATGAGAAGTGATCCCAAATGGAGCAATGGTTTCATGAGCAGTGATCACAAATGGAAAAATGGTTTCATGAGAAGTGATCACAAATGGAGCAATGGTTTCATGAGAAGTGGTCACAAATGGAGCAATGGTTTCATGAGAAGTGATCACAAATGGAGCAATGGTTTCATGAGAAGTGATCACAAATGGAGCAATGGTTTCATGAGAAGTGATCACAAATGGAGCAATGGTTTCATGAGAAGTGATCACAAATGGAGCAATGGTTTCATGAGAAGTGATAACAAATGGAGCAATGGTTTCATGAGAAGTGATAACAAATAGAGCAATGGTTTCATGAGAAGTGATCACAAATGGAGCAATGGTTTCATGAGAAGTGATCACAAATGGAAAAATGGTTTCATGAGAAGTGATCACAAATGGAGCAATGGTTTCATGAGAAGTGATAACAAATGGAGCAATGGTTTCATGAGAAGTGATCACAAATGGAGCAATGGTTCCATGAGAAGTGATCACAAATGGAGCAATGGTTTCATGAGAAGTGATCACAAATGGAGCAATGGTTTCATGAGAAGTGATCACAAATGGAGCAATGGCTTCATGAGAAGTAATAACAAATGGAGCAATGGTTTCATGAGAAGTGATCACAAATGGAGCAATGGTTTCATGAGAAGTGATCACAAATGGAGCAATGGTTTCATGAGAAGTGATAACAAATGGAGCAATGGTTTCATGAGAAGTGATCACAAATGGAGCAATGGTTTCATGAGAAGTGATCACAAATGGAGCAATGGTTTCATGAGAAGTAATAACAAATGGAGCAATGGTTTCATGAGAAGTGGTAGCAAAAGGAGCAATGGTTTCACACGAAGTGATCACAAATGGAGCAATGGTTTCATGAGAAGTGATAACAAATGGAGCAATGGTTTCATGAGAAGTAATAACAAATGGAGCAATGGTTTCATGAGAAGTGGTAGCAAAAGGAGCAATGGTTTCACACGAAGTGATAACAAATGGAGCAATGGTTTCATGAGAAGTGATAACAGATGGAGCAATGGTTTCACACGATGTGATCACAAATGGAGCAATGGTTTCATGAGAAGTGATCACAAATGGAGCAATGGTTTCATGAGAAGTGATCACAAATGGAGCAATGGTTTCATGAGAAGTGATCACAAATGGAGCAATGGTTTCATGAGAAGTGATCACAAATGGAAAAATGGTTTCATGAGAAGTGATCACAAATGGAGCAATGGTTTCATGAGAAGTAATAACAAATGGAGCAATGGTTTCATGAGAAGTGATCACAAATGGAGCAATGGTTTCATGAGAAGTGATAACAAATGGAGCAATGGTTTCATGAGAAGTAATAACAAATGGAGCAATGGTTTAATGAGAAGTGATCACAAATGGAGCAATGGTTTCATGAGAAGTGATCACAAATGGAGCAATGGTTTCACACGAAGTGATCACAAATGGAGCAATGGTTTCATGAGAAGTGATCACAAATGGAGCAATGGTTTCATGAAAAGTGGTCACAAATGGAGCAATGGTTTCATGAGAAGTGATCACAAATGGAGCAATGGTTTCATGAGAAGTGATCACAAATGGAGCAATGGTTTCATGAGAAGTGATCACAAATGGAGCAATGGTTTCATGAGAAGTGATCACAAATGGAGCAATGGTTTCATGAGAAGTGCTCACAAATGGAGCAATGGTTTCATGAGAAGTGATGACAAATGGAGCAATGGTTTCATGAGAAGTGATGACAAATGGAGCAATGGTTTCATGAGAAGTGATCACAAATGGAGCAATGGTTTCATGAGAAGTGATAACAAATGGAGCAATGGTTTCATGAGAAGTGATAACAAATAGAGCAATGGTTTCATGAGAAGTGATCACAAATGGAGCAATGGTTTCATGAGAAGTGGTCACAAATGGAGCAATGGTTTTATGAGAAGTGATCCCAAATGGAGCAATGGTTTCATGAGCAGTGATCACAAATGGAAAAATGGTTTCATGAGAAGTGATCACAAATGGAGCAATGGTTTCATGAGAAGTGGTCACAAATGGAGCAATGGTTTCATGAGAAGTGATCACAAATGGAGCAATGGTTTCATGAGAAGTGATCACAAATGGAGCAATGGTTTCATGAGAAGTGATCACAAATGGAGCAATGGTTTCATGAGAAGTGATCACAAATGGAGCAATGGTTTCATGAGAAGTGATAACAAATGGAGCAATGGTTTCATGAGAAGTGATAACAAATAGAGCAATGGTTTCATGAGAAGTGATCACAAATGGAGCAATGGTTTCATGAGAAGTGATCACAAATGGAAAAATGGTTTCATGAGAAGTGATCACAAATGGAGCAATGGTTTCATGAGAAGTGATAACAAATGGAGCAATGGTTTCATGAGAAGTGATCACAAATGGAGTAATGGTTCCATGAGAAGTGATCACAAATGGAGCAATGGTTTCATGAGAAGTGATCACAAATGGAGCAATGGTTTCATGAGAAGTGATCACAAATGGAGCAATGGCTTCATGAGAAGTAATAACAAATGGAGCAATGGTTTCATGAGAAGTGATCACAAATGGAGCAATGGTTTCATGAGAAGTGATCACAAATGGAGCAATGGTTTCATGAGAAGTGATAACAAATGGAGCAATGGTTTCATGAGAAGTGATCACAAATGGAGCAATGGTTTCATGAGAAGTGATCACAAATGGAGCAATGGTTTCATGAGAAGTAATAACAAATGGAGCAATGGTTTCATGAGAAGTGGTAGCAAAATGAGCAATGGTTTCACACGAAGTGATCACAAATGGAGCAATGGTTTCATGAGAAGTGATAACAAATGGAGCAATGGTTTCATGAGAAGTAATAACAAATGGAGCAATGGTTTCATGAGAAGTGGTAGCAAAAGGAGCAATGGTTTCACACGAAGTGATCACAAATGGAGCAATGGTTTCATGAGAAGTGATAACAAATGGAGCAATGGTTTCATGAGAAGTGATAACAAATGGAGCAATGGTTTCACACGATGTGATCACAAATGGAGCAATGGTTTCATGAGAAGTGATCACAAATGGAGCAATGGTTTCATGAGAAGTGATCACAAATGGAGCAATGGTTTCATGAGAAGTGATCACAAATGGAAAAATGGTTTCATGAGAAGTGATCACAAATGGAGCAATGGTTTCATGAGAAGTAATAACAAATGGAGCAATGGTTTCATGAGAAGTGATCACAAATGGAGCAATGGTTTCATGAGAAGTGATAACAAATGGAGCAATGGTTTCATGAGAAGTAATAACAAATGGAGCAATGGTTTAATGAGAAGTGATCACAAATGGAGCAATGGTTTCATGAGAAGTGATCACAAATGGAGCAATGGTTTCACACGAAGTGATCACAAATGGAGCAATGGTTTCATGAGAAGTGATCACAAATGGAGCAATGGTTTCATGAAAAGTGATCACAAATGGAGCAATGGTTTCATGAAAAGTGGTCACAAATGGAGCAATGGTTTCATGAGAAGTGATCACAAATGGAGCAATGGTTTCATGAGAAGTGATCACAAATGGAGCAATGGTTTCATGAGAAGTGATCACAAATGGAGCAATGGTTTCATGAGAAGTGATCACAAATGGAGCAATGGTTTCATGAGAAGTGATCACAAATGGAGCAATGGTTTCAAACGAAGTGATCACAAATGGAGCAATGGTTTCATGAGAAGTGATAACAAATGGAGCAATGGTTTGACACGAAGTGATCACAAATGGAGCAATGGTTTCATGAGAAGTGATCACAAATGGAGCAATGGTGTCATGAGAAGTGATCACAAATAGAGCAATGGTTTTATGAGAAGTGATCCCAAATGGAGCAATGGTTTCATGAGCAGTGATCACAAATGGAAAAATGGTTTCATGAGAAGTGATCACAAATGGAGCAATGGTTTCATGAGAAGTGGTCACAAATGGAGCAATGGTTTCATGAGAAGTGATCACAAATGGAGCAATGGTTTCATGAGAAGTGATCACAAATGGAGCAATGGTTTCATGAGAAGTGATCACAAATGGAGTAATGGTTTCATGAGAAGTGATCACAAATGGAGCAATGGTTTCATGAGAAGTGATAACAAATGGAGCAATGGTTTCATGAGAAGTGATAACAAATAGAGCAATGGTTTCATGAGAAGTGATCACAAATGGAGCAATGGTTTCATGAGAAGTGATCACAAATGGAAAAATGGTTTCATGAGAAGTTATCACAAATGGAGCAATGGTTTCATGAGAAGTGATCACAAATGGAGCAATGGTTTCATGAGAAGTGGTCACAAATGGAGCAATGGTTTTATGAGAAGTGATCCCAAATGGAGCAATGGTTTCATGAGCAGTGATCACAAATGGAAAAATGGTTTCATGAGAAGTGATCACAAATGGAGCAATGGTTTCATGAGAAGTGGTCACAAATGGAGCAATGGTTTCATGAGAAGTGATCACAAATAGAGCAATGGTTTCATGAGAAGTGATCACAAATGGAGCAATGGTTTCATGAGAAGTGATCACAAATGGAGCAATGGTTTCATGAGAAGTGATAACAAATGGAGCAATGGTTTCATGAGAAGTAATAACAAATGGAGCAATGGTTTAATGAGAAGTGATCACAAATGGAGCAATGGTTTCATGAGAAGTGATCACAAATGGAGCAATGGTTTCAAACGAAGTGATCACAAATGGAGCAATGGTTTCATGAGAAGTGATAACAAATGGAGCAATGGTTTGACACGAAGTGATCACAAATGGAGCAATGGTTTCATGAGAAGTGATCACAAATGGAGCAATGGTTTCATGAGAAGTGATCACAAATAGAGCAATGGTTTTATGAGAAGTGATCCCAAATGGAGCAATGGTTTCATGAGCAGTGATCACAAATGGAAAAATGGTTTCATGAGAAGTGATCACAAATGGAGCAATGGTTTCATGAGAAGTGATCACAAATGGAGCAATGGTTTCATGAGAAGTGATCACAAATGGAGCAATGGTTTCATGAGAAGTAATAACAAATGGAAAAATGGTTTCATGAGAAGTGATCACAAATGGAGCAATGGTTTCATGAGAAGTGATCACAAATGGAGCAATGGTTTCATGAGAAGTGATCACAAATGGAGCAATGGTTTCATGAGAAGTGATCACAAATGGAGCAATGGTTTCATGAGAAGTGATCACAAATGGAGCAATGGTTTCATGAGAAGTGATCACAAATGGAGCAATGGTTTCATGAGAAGTGATAACAAATGGAGCAATGGTTTCATGAGAAGTGATAACAAATAGAGCAATGGTTTCATGAGAAGTGATCACAAATGGAGCAATGGTTTCATGAGAAGTGATCACAAATGGAGCAATGGTTTCATGAGAAGTGATAACAAATGGAGCAATGGTTTCATGAGAAGTGATCACAAATGGAGCAATGGTTCCATGAGAAGTGATCACAAATGGAGCAATGGTTTCATGAGAAGTGATCACAAATGGAGCAATGGTTTCATGAGAAGTGATCACAAATGGAGCAATGGCTTCATGAGAAGTAATAACAAATGGAGCAATGGTTTCATGAGAAGTGATCACAAATGGAGCAATGGTTTCATGAGAAGTGATCACAAATGGAGCAATGGTTTCATGAGAAGTGATAACAAATGGAGCAATGGTTTCATGAGAAGTGATCACAAATGGAGCAATGGTTTCATGAGAAGTGATCACAAATGGAGCAATGGTTTCATGAGAAGTAATAACAAATGGAGCAATGGTTTCATGAGAAGTGGTAGCAAAATGAGCAATGGTTTCACACGAAGTGATCACAAATGGAGCAATGGTTTCATGAGAAGTGATAACAAATGGAGCAATGGTTTCATGAGAAGTAATAACAAATGGAGCAATGGTTTCATGAGAAGTGGTAGCAAAAGGAGCAATGGTTTCACACGAAGTGATCACAAATGGAGCAATGGTTTCATGAGAAGTGATAACAAATGGAGCAATGGTTTCATGAGAAGTGATAACAAATGGAGCAATGGTTTCACACGATGTGATCACAAATGGAGCAATGGTTTCATGAGAAGTGATCACAAATGGAGCAATGGTTTCATGAGAAGTGATCACAAATGGAGCAATGGTTTCATGAGAAGTGATCACAAATGGAAAAATGGTTTCATGAGAAGTGATCACAAATGGAGCAATGGTTTCATGAGAAGTAATAACAAATGGAGCAATGGTTTCATGAGAAGTGATCACAAATGGAGCAATGGTTTCATGAGAAGTGATAACAAATGGAGCAATGGTTTCATGAGAAGTAATAACAAATGGAGCAATGGTTTAATGAGAAGTGATCACAAATGGAGCAATGGTTTCATGAGAAGTGATCACAAATGGAGCAATGGTTTCACACGAAGTGATCACAAATGGAGCAATGGTTTCATGAGAAGTGATCACAAATGGAGCAATGGTTTCATGAAAAGTGGTCACAAATGGAGCAATAGTTTCATGAGAAGTGATCACAAATGGAGCAATGGTTTCATGAGAAGTGATCACAAATGGAGCAATGGTTTCATGAGAAGTGATCACAAATGGAGCAATGGTTTCATGAGAAGTGATCACAAATGGAGCAATGGTTTCATGAGAAGTGATCACAAATGGAGCAATGGTTTCAAACGAAGTGATCACAAATGGAGCAATGGTTTCATGAGAAGTGATAACAAATGGAGCAATGGTTTGACACGAAGTGATCACAAATGGAGCAATGGTTTCATGAGAAGTGATCACAAATGGAGCAATGGTGTCATGAGAAGTGATCACAAATAGAGCAATGGTTTTATGAGAAGTGATCCCAAATGGAGCAATGGTTTCATGAGCAGTGATCACAAATGGAAAAATGGTTTCATGAGAAGTGATCACAAATGGAGCAATGGTTTCATGAGAAGTGGTCACAAATGGAGCAATGGTTTCATGAGAAGTGATCACAAATGGAGCAATGGTTTCATGAGAAGTGATCACAAATGGAGCAATGGTTTCATGAGAAGTGATCACAAATGGAGTAATGGTTTCATGAGAAGTGATCACAAATGGAGCAATGGTTTCATGAGAAGTGATAACAAATGGAGCAATGGTTTCATGAGAAGTGATAACAAATAGAGCAATGGTTTCATGAGAAGTGATCACAAATGGAGCAATGGTTTCATGAGAAGTGATCACAAATGGAAAAATGGTTTCATGAGAAGTTATCACAAATGGAGCAATGGTTTCATGAGAAGTGATCACAAATGGAGCAATGGTTTCATGAGAAGTGGTCACAAATGGAGCAATGGTTTTATGAGAAGTGATCCCAAATGGAGCAATGGTTTCATGAGCAGTGATCACAAATGGAAAAATAGTTTCATGAGAAGTGATCACAAATGGAGCAATGGTTTCATGAGAAGTGGTCACAAATGGAGCAATGGTTTCATGAGAAGTGATCACAAATAGAGCAATGGTTTCATGAGAAGTGATCACAAATGGAGCAATGGTTTCATGAGAAGTGATCACAAATGGAGCAATGGTTTCATGAGAAGTGATAACAAATGGAGCAATGGTTTCATGAGAAGTAATAACAAATGGAGCAATGGTTTAATGAGAAGTGATCACAAATGGAGCAATGGTTTCATGAGAAGTGATCACAAATGGAGCAATGGTTTCAAACGAAGTGATCACAAATGGAGCAATGGTTTCATGAGAAGTGATAACAAATGGAGCAATGGTTTGACACGAAGTGATCACAAATGGAGCAATGGTTTCATGAGAAGTGATCACAAATGGAGCAATGGTTTCATGAGAAGTGATCACAAATAGAGCAATGGTTTTATGAGAAGTGATCCCAAATGGAGCAATGGTTTCATGAGCAGTGATCACAAATGGAAAAATGGTTTCATGAGAAGTGATCACAAATGGAGCAATGGTTTCATGAGAAGTGATCACAAATGGAGCAATGGTTTCATGAGAAGTGATCACAAATGGAGCAATGGTTTCATGAGAAGTAATAACAAATGGAAAAATGGTTTCATGAGAAGTGATCACAAATGGAGCAATGGTTTCATGAGAAGTGATCACAAATGGAGCAATGGTTTCATGAGAAGTGATCACAAATGGAGCAATGGTTTCATGAGAAGTGATCACAAATGGAGCAATGGTTTCATGAGAAGTGATCACAAATGGAGTAATGGTTTCATGAGAAGTGATCACAAATGGAGCAATGGTTTCATGAGAAGTGATAACAAATGGAGCAATGGTTTCATGAGAAGTGATAACAAATAGAGCAATGGTTTCATGAGAAGTGATCACAAATGGAGCAATGGTTTCATGAGAAGTGATCACAAATGGAAAAATGGTTTCATGAGAAGTTATCACAAATGGAGCAATGGTTTCATGAGAAGTGATCACAAATGGAGCAATGGTTTCATGAGAAGTGGTCACAAATGGAGCAATGGTTTTATGAGAAGTGATCCCAAATGGAGCAATGGTTTCATGAGCAGTGATCACAAATGGAAAAATGGTTTCATGAGAAGTGATCACAAATGGAGCAATGGTTTCATGAGAAGTGGTCACAAATGGAGCAATGGTTTCATGAGAAGTGATCACAAATGGAGCAATGGTTTCATGAGAAGTGATCACAAATGGAGCAATGGTTTCATGAGAAGTGATCACAAATGGAGCAATGGTTTCATGAGAAGTGATCACAAATGGAGCAATGGTTTCATGAGAAGTGATAACAAATGGAGCAATGGTTTCATGAGAAGTGATAACAAATAGAGCAATGGTTTCATGAGAAGTGATCACAAATGGAGCAATGGTTTCATGAGAAGTGATCACTAATGGAAAAATGGTTTCATGAGAAGTGATCACAAATGGAGCAATGGTTTCATGAGAAGTAATAACAAATGGAGCAATGGTTTCATGAGAAGTGATCACAAATGGAGCAATGGTTTCATGAGAAGTGATAACAAATGGAGCAATGGTTTCATGAGAAGTAATAACAAATGGAGCAATGGTTTAATGAGAAGTGATCACAAATGGAGCAATGGTTTCATGAGAAGTGATCACAAATGGAGCAATGGTTTCACACGAAGTGATCACAAATGGAGCAATGGTTTCATGAGAAGTGATCACAAATGGAGCAATGGTTTCATGAAAAGTGGTCACAAATGGAGCAATGGTTTCATGAGAAGTGATCACAAATGGAGCAATGGTTTCATGAGAAGTGATCACAAATGGAGCAATGGTTTCATGAGAAGTGATCACAAATGGAGCAATGGTTTCATGAGAAGTGATCACAAATGGAGCAATGGTTTCATGAGAAGTGATCACAAATGGAGCAATGGTTTCAAACGAAGTGATCACAAATGGAGCAATGGTTTCATGAGAAGTGATAACAAATGGAGCAATGGTTTGACACGAAGTGATCACAAATGGAGCAATGGTTTCATGAGAAGTGATCACAAATGGAGCAATGGTTTCATGAGAAGTGATCACAAATAGAGCAATGGTTTTATGAGAAGTGATCCCAAATGGAGCAATGGATTCATGAGCAGTGATCACAAATGGAAAAATGGTTTCATGAGAAGTGATCACAAATGGAGCAATGGTTTCATGAGAAGTGGTCACAAATGGAGCAATGGTTTCATGAGAAGTGATCACAAACAGGGTTGGCAAGTTTTGGACACTAGTGGTTTAAACCGCGGTTTAAACCGTCCGCCCAAAATAGGTTTTGGACACCTTAAATTGTCCAAAACTGTCCAAAACCTAAAATATTGGTATAAAAAATATTTTTCTGAAATGTAATTTTCTTAAAACAACTATATAGCATTTAGACACATACAGGTACATGTACATATTGATGGATGGTTATCTACATGTATTTTTGGATACTTTATTGCTATATAATAATAATAATAATAATAATAATAATAATAATCTAAAAGGACACATATGATTTCAATAAATTAGGAGTCTTTTTTGCTTCTTTCTATAATCCATGGGTTAATTTTTTTCAACTTTTGTTTGTCTTAAATGTTTTAACTCTGTATATTTCGACCAGTTGTGTTAAACCCACAGAAACCCTATTTAATCAATAATGTAAACATATTAGACTACCTATGTACAGCTAGATGTTTATATTATTGGGAACTGTCTCTGTGTCTAAATCTATTTCTTGCAAAATGTTCATGGCCTATGGAAGAATCTTAAACTCATAGAGAAAATATAGTCTGCTAAGATGTTGTTTCAACAATTAACTGATGACCCTTGCTCTCTAAGGCTATTTTAGAATGCACTACTCAGTACACACATTAGCTATGTTTACATAAGATCTTATGCAAATTTGGGATTAAGGCATTAAGCTGATAGAATATAAATTAGATTCTTCATGTTTTCATCTATCCTCAGTTAATGCTAGATATCAATTAGACAATTAGTAAAAAGATATCCTTGTGCTACACTAATCTTTGAATTCTTCTGTTGTCCTGAATATTTATGTTTACTAAGCCAGTCATTTCAGTGAAAAATTTTCAAAAATTTGTGCTAAGTTGTGTTTAAAAGTCATAATGTACAATGTAGGTAAGGTTACTATTCACTGTAATTGTCATGGCCGCATAGGGGTTATCAACAGGATGTCTCACCTTTAGTTCAGATACCTGAGTTAATTATTCTCTTTGCCATGCTAGTAATAGAGCCAGGTCTGATAATCTCTGATAACCACAATCACATGCTGAGCCTCTTTACAATTCAATGGTATAGGTGTGATAATTGGCCTGTGAGGGCGCTGGCTTAAGATTAGAAATAACACACAATGATCTGCTTAACCCTATACTTTCTGCAGCCCAGGGTTTTCAGAAATACTCTTGCCTGAATACCGTTACTACAGTAATATTATGAAAACAATTTGGCATAGCAAACTAACACCCTTCAGATAGACTGATGCAAACAGTCAAACTAATATTCAGCAATTCCCAAAGTTTTGAAAATAAATAAAAACATGCATTTATTTGACAGAAGGGTGGTCTATCTTTAACTCTATCCATTCCAAATTTTAAATGTATTGAATTATGACATAAAATTAATTACTTTTGAAAATTCAACATAGGAGTAGAGAAAGCATCAAAGCTAGTGTTTTGCTACAGGATGTTGAGAGGGCTGTCTGATTTGGACTAATAATTAAACCTAATTAAGCCTTTTATGTTTTAATTGTATGTATTTGATAAAAATGTAATAATAACTCATACAATAAATGGATTTGTTTAATATAGTGCTTTTGATGCAATCTCTGATTTCTTGTTATTTCTTTAATATGATTATGATGCATAAGAGTATGGTGATATGTCCAACATAGTTTTGGACAGTTTTGGACAATTTTGGACAGTTTTGGACTGGTTTAAACCATTTAAGACAGGTTTTAGACAGGTTTTGGACAATGTCTGTTCAAAGTTAGTTTTGGACTGTCCAAAACCCAACCCTGATCACAAATGGAGCAATGGTTTCATGAGAAGTGATCACAAATGGAGCAATGGTTTCATGAGAAGTGATCACAAATGGAGTAATGGTTTCATGAGAAGTGATAACAAATGGAGCAATGGTTTCATGAGAAGTGATAACAAATAGAGCAATGGTTTCATGAGAAGTGATCACAAATGGAGCAATGGTTTCATGAGAAGTGATCACAAATGGAAAAATGGTTTCATGAGAAGTGATCACAAATGGAGCAATGGTTTCATGAGAAGTGATCACAAATGGAGCAATGGTTTCATGAGAAGTGATCACAAATGGAGCAATGGTTTCATGAGAAGTGGTCACAAATGGAGCAATGGTTTTATGAGAAGTGATCCCAAATGGAGCAATGGTTTCATGAGCAGTGATCACAAATGGAAAAATGGTTTCATGAGAAGTGATCACAAATGGAGCAATGGTTTCATGAGAAGTGGTCACAAATGGAGCAATGGTTTCATGAGAAGTGATCACAAATGGAGCAATGGTTTCATGAGAAGTGATCACAAATGGAGCAATGGTTTCATGAGAAGTGATCACAAATGGAGCAATGGTTTCATGAGAAGTGATCACAAATGGAGCAATGGTTTCATGAGAAGTGATAACAAATGGAGCAATGGTTTCATGAGAAGTGATAACAAATAGAGCAATGGTTTCATGAGAAGTGATCACAAATTGAGCAATGGTTTCATGAGAAGTGATCACAAATGGAAAAATGGTTTCATGAGAAGTGATCACAAATGGAGCAATGGTTTCATGAGAAGTGATAACAAATGGAGCAATGGTTTCATGAGAAGTGATCACAAATGGAGCAATGGTTTCATGAGAAGTGATCACAAATGGAGCAATGGTTTCATGAGAAGTGATCACAAATGGAGCAATGGTTTCATGAGAAGTGATCACAAATGGAGCAATGGTTTCATGAGAAGTGATAACAAATGGAGCAATGGTTTCATGAGAAGTGATCACAAATGGAGCAATGGTTTCATGAGAAGTGATCACAAATGGAGCAATGGTTTCATGAGAAGTAATAACAAATGGAGCAATGGTTTCATGAGAAGTGATCACAAATGGAGCAATGGTTTCATGAGAAGTGATCACAAATGGAGCAATGGTTTCATGAGAAGTGATAACACATGGAGCAATGGTTTCATGAGAAGTGATCACAAATGGAGCAATGGTTTCATGAGAAGTGATCACAAATGGAGCAATGGTTTCATGAGAAGTAATAACAAATGGAGCAATGGTTTCATGAGAAGTAATAACAAATGGAGCAATGGTTTCACACGAAGTGATCACAAATGGAGCAATGGTTTCATGAGAAGTGATCCCAAATGGAGCAATGGTTTCATGAGAAGTGATCACAAATAGAGCAATGGTTTCATTAGAAGTGATCACAAATGGAGCCAGGGTTGGCAAGTTTTGGACACTAGTGGTTTAAACCACGGTTTAAACCATGGTTTAAACCGTCCGCCCAAAATAGGTTTTGGACACCTTAAATTGTCCAAAACTGTCCAAAACCTAAAATATTGGTATAAAAAATATTTTTCTGAAATGTAATTTTCTTAAAACAACTATATAGCATTTAGACACATACAGGTACATGTACATATTGATGGATGGTTATCTACATGTATTTTTGGATACTTTATTGCTATATAATAATAATAATAATAATAATAATAATAATAATCTAAAAGGACACATATGATTTCAATAAATTAGGAGTCTTATTTGCTTCTTTCTATAATCCATGGGTTAATTTTTTTCAACTTTTGTTTGTCTTAAATGTTTTAACTCTGTATATTTCGACCAGTTGTGTTAAACCCACAGAAACCCTATTTAATCAATAATGTAAACATATTAGACTACCTATGTACAGCTAGATGTTTATATTATTGAGAACTGTCTCTGTGTCTAAATCTATTTCTTGCAAAATGTTCATGGCCTATGGAAGAATCTTAAACTCATAGAGAAAATATAGTCTGCTAAGATGTTGTTTCAACAATTAAATGATGACCCTTGCTCTCTAAGGCTATTTTAGAATGCACTACTCAGTACACACATTAGCTATGTTTACATAAGATCTTATGCAAATTTGGGATTAAGGCATTAAGCTGATAGAATATAAATTAGATTCTTCATGTTTTCATCTATCCTCAGTTAATGCTAGATATCAATTAGACAATTAGTAAAAAGATATCCTTGTGCTACATTAATCTTTGAATTCTTCTGTTGTCCTGAATATTTATGTGTTGATGGTATTTGAAATAGTTAATATGTATTTCAAAGGTGGTAGGCCTAAGGATCCAATTTGGAAGAACTTTTTGGAAGTTAAGATTAATGGCAAACAAATGGCTAAGTGTAGAGAGTGTGAGTACACAGTTGTCAACAAGGTAGCAAGGATGAAAATACACTATGAGAAGCATGAGAAGTCTACTGAAAGTCCTGTTGAACAGGCTGATACAGACAGTGCAGACACACATATCAGCAAAGACATCAAGATTTTGAAGGTAAATAAAATTAATGCTTAACCCCTTGCCCTCTAATGTCAATAATTAAAAATTCTATATTTTATTGTGACTATACCAAGGAAACTGGTTTTCGTTTTTCAACAATTTTGTTGGGCGATGACAAATTTGTTGAAAATAAAAAACCACTTTATAATGTAGTGGTTGAGGGAGGTCTCGTGTGCATTTTATGTACCCTAAATTTCTCTTCATTCCTTTAGAGGATCATAAGACATAATAAAAAATTGAGGGTAGACTTTTCAAATTCTGTAAAATAGTCAGGAAATGACGTCACAAGCCACGCCCCTTTTTCCGCCATTTTGAGAAATGAAATATGCACATTCCTACTATAATTTGAATACTATATGATATATGACTGACTATGTGTGTGCGTGCGTGTGTGCATGCATGTGTGCGTGCATGGACCCCTATGCATGCACGCACGCATGTGTACACGCATGCAAGCGTGTGCACACATGTGCGCATGTGATTGAGTAAACATTCCTTCGTGTGTGCGCATGTGTATGTGTATAATATTTGCCTAGTATGCCATATGTTTATATACCTTTCTATATTTCAGGTGATGTGAACTAGATAATCATGGAAGCCAAAGGTAGAGCACTACTGAGGGATACGAGTACTGGTCCTCCTATGACTGACACTGCCAAGTGTATAATCTGCCAGAATACTACAACGAAGTTGCCTTCTAGTACAGAACGAGGTCGTAAACGTGTTTTAGAAGCTGCAAGCCTGAGGAATGACATTGTAACGAAAAGACTTAAATCAATTGGATATGGAACCTTTGTATACCATGTCAGCAATGAATGCTATAAGAACTATACCTTACAGAAATCATTAGACAATTTGAAGAAAGATGACGCCTCAGCAGACCCTGGCTTATCAGCAGAGACTTTCCAGCGATCTGGTCGTTCTCAGTCCGTGCCTCGACCACCTCCTACTAAGCAGATTTTGACTTACAAACAGCCGTGCGTCGTTTGTGGACATGTAACACGCCTGGGAACATACGAGAAATTTTGTATTTCGGAGTGTGATCGAGCAGAAAAATTCCTAAAAGCAACTGTATATTTTCAGGATCTTGTGTATACACGAACTTGTGATTTACAGAACACACATGCAGTGTATGGTGCAGATATATACTGCCATAAAGCGTGCCATTAGCAGTGATAAAGGTAAACAGAAACATGTGGTAAAGCTAGATGTGTGGGCTCGCGTCATTGCAGAAATTGAACCTGGCCTCAATACTGGGGAAGGCTATGACCTAAGTGATATTCGTGATCGTATTAATGCACTAGTGCCTGATAGCAGTACAGTCACAAACAGAGAGGTGAAAGTTCTTCTAACGAATTATTTCGGCGATAACATTTCATTTGCTCTACCAAAACTAGTTAGCAAGTCCGTGATGGTGTTTAGTCGCAGCTGTACCGCTGAACATCTTGTCGAATCCATACGTTCAACTGATCCTGTACACGAGTGTGGGAACATTATCAGACAAGCCCTTATTGATTATGATTTCGGTCTGCAGGATAAATTCTGCGACGCACATGATTTAGAGACTGCTTGGCAAAATATGAGTGTTCCTGATCCGATTTTGAAATTCTTTGGTGCATTGTATAACTTTGATCCAACCAGTTACCATGCAACTACCTTTGATTCTCCAGATGATGACTCCCCAGGTTTCTGAGATAGATGCAGGGTCTAAATGTTCCAGCAAAACCATCTCAAATGCCAAATGTCGACAGGTACAAGCTTTATTTCAAGTAATGTACTATAATCTTCATCGTGGTAGGAAAAAGACACCGCTTCATGTTATGAATAGCCAGATAATTCATGATACATGTAATAGTTCAACACTCATAAAAAGCTTTAATCACTTTGGTTTATGCTCCAGCTACGACGAACTAATGCGTTATCGCAGGGATATTGCTAGTTATACTGTCGAGGCGAGTGCTGGTAAAGTGCCACTACCAGGCCATTTTAATCCTGAAATGTTTACCACTGCAGCATTTGATAACTTTGATCACGAAGAAGCGACACTTTCTGGCATAGGAGGCAGTCATGATACCGTTTCAGTACTATTTCAGGAAAAGTCGGTCGTGACACAAAATAAACCAAATGTATCCGATACTACAGTATCACATGGTGTTAAAATATTTCATTCTGAATTACCCTGCCAGAAGCTGAAGGATTTCCATAAGCCAACTAAACGACCAGGCCTACCGGAGGACTATTCAGTCGACAGTGATGTGTATTCTATGAGCATGACAGAAAAGAATAATATTGCGACTACAGACAGTGCATGGATCTTGGCTCGGTTAGATTTAGGTGAAACAGATAGTAACAACATTCATCCAAATCCTGAACAACAACATATGCCCTCATGGAGTGCAAGTAACTCTGTGTTAACAAAGGAAAACCTACCTGTAAAAGTTGTTGGAATTATACCACTCATTCCAAATCCTGTCACCGAGTACTCAACAGTGTATACTGCACTCAAAAACTTTCAGGAAATTCTCAGTCAATTGGAACCATCACATTTGGCTGTCACATGCGATGAGGGAGTTTATCGTATAGCACGTGATATCCAGTTGATCAGACCCAGTGAATTTCAGAATTTGATTCTCTGTATTGGATCATTTCATATGATCAAGATTCTACTTGCGTGCCTTGGAAAATACCTGAGAAACAGTGGTGCAGAAGGCATATGGATTGAGAGTTCGGTATTTGGAGTCAATGTCGTGGAATCCGTGCTTTGTGGTAAAAACTATGCAAGGTCAGTCAAGGGCATGCAGCTCCTCAGTGAAGCTTTAAGACGGTTACAATGGTGTGAGTTCTTTAAACAGTACGGTGTAGAGAACTATCAGAAACAATTAGAGATAATCAGACAATTTAGGATTGAAGTTGCTGCAAACATAAGAACAAAGGCTCAGGAAATGTTACAAACATTTGTTGATTGTTCAGATGTACTGTTTAATGACTTTGTTAAAGTGAACCGAGATAAGAATGAAACATTCTTGTACTGGGATACGTTTATCCAACTTACGTCCCTCCTAGACAATCTGATTCGGAGTGACAGAGAGGGAAATTGGCAACTACATCTAGACACTGTTCAAGCCATACTTCCACTTTTTGCTGCATTTGATTCTGTCAACTATCTTCGCTGGTGTACCTTGTACCTAGAGGACATGAGAAGGCTTCCAACAACAGCTCCTGAAATTCACCAACGTTTTCTGGATGGCAGTTTTGTCACAAAGCGCACTCCTGGTCATTTCAAAGCAGTTGGAGCCGATATGTGTCTTGAACAAACAATTAACAAATCGCAGAAGAGTAGTTCAGGCATCATAGGTAGTTCTAGGAGAAAGACATTTGTGGCTGAATGGGAAATTATTTACCACGAGATGTTAGCGGTTAGTAATCTGCACAATTAAGTGGTATCAAAACTAATACATGAGTTGATGGTAAACCACGAATTTAGTAAGTCTGAAACGGACTTAGGTGAGATGAATGTCCAAGCAATGGTGTCATTTATAGAACGTTGTGAGAACCCATTCAGCATCACAACCAGTGACCATCGTCTGCACAACATTCTTACATAGCAAGTAATGCCAGATGATGTACACAAAGAACTATTGACTGTGCGAGACATTGGTGCGTCTGCTTATAATAAAATTCGCAAAGAACGGTTTGTAGACAAATCAGTTAAACTAAATGATACAATTCACAGAACTAATTTAAAGACATTCCACACACTACAAGCTCAAAAAACAAAATCATCTGGGAAAGCATCAGTGCAGAAGGAATTTCATGGATCACAAAGAACTTTTGAAATCGCCAAAGCCAGAGGCTATTCTATGGAAGAACTTTTAACGTATGATATATCACCGTCATTATATCTGTTTGACAGCAGTGGGTGGATGACGAAACCAGTGAAAAGTTCGCTCATACAGGAACTAGAGTCCTCCTTAAATGCCGATGATTATATTGACCCAGAACCATCGGATGATTGTCACATTACATGCTTAGTTGATGTTATGTCTATTGTGCGAAAAGTAAAGTCAAATAGTGTTAAGACATTTGCAGATCTCTGTGACAGTATGTTGAATCTCGTGAGAGTAACTGCTAAGAATGCACAAAGGAGTGACCTTGTTTTTGATTCATATGTAGATGGACCAATTAAAGATGCTGAGAGACAGCGTAGAGCCACTGTTAAACCTATAGAGTTAGGCACAATTAATGCGAGTACACCACTTCCTGTTGACATGAAAACATTTTGGCCATCAAGTTCAAACAAAAGGAAGTTTCAGATTTTGTTGCGTGAGCGGGCTATGGAGATGTTTCGTCGCACATATCCAAATGTGCAGTTAGTAGTAAGCCACATTGCTGGAGATCAAACATTACCATGTATGTTTACTTTGCATGGCCATGCGTCTGAGATTGTAGAACGTAAGAATGATTTAGATGAAGCTGACACACGGATAATACCACACACCATGCATGCAACGAAAGCCGAAACAACCAGAGTAGTTGTGTTATCTTCAGACAGCGATGTCATTGTGCTAATGTTGTACTTCTGGAGTGAATTCTATTTTCATGGTCTCAAGGAACTATATGTGAAAGCAGGTGTTGGTAAAACTACCCGTTATATCCCGATACACACGTTATCTAGAAAGCTTGGTCAGGAGGTATGCAAAGTTCTGCCAGCTGTTCACTCATTAACTGGTTGTGCCTGTGCTAGTAAACTTGGAACGAAGCATGCTGCAATGAAGGCCAACCCAGTTCTGTATCTTAGTGATTTTGGCACAAACCCTGATTATGTTAATATAGACAATGTGATGAATAAGGCTGAAGAATACCTCACGCAGGTATTCAAATAAGGTACTAAGTGCAAGACAATGGATGAATTAAGGAGCGAGTTGTATCACCACAGTAAAGTGATAACTACAAGCCAACTGGCTCCTACTAGTCATGCTACTAAGGGACATATCCTCCGCGCGTTTTTTGCTAATAATATCATGGTGACATTGTTACACAACGACGCCACGGTTCTTGATCCAGTGAAGTATGGATTTCAGGAAATGGACAACTTTTTGATGCCAGTTGTATACACTAATGTTATTCCTAACCGCTATGCTCAGTGCTGTAATTGTTTGAAATGTGCAAACGCTAGGTGTGCCTGTACAAAGCAGACTATTTTTTGTTGCAAATTTTGCAACTGTCAAAGTTCACAGTGTTCAGATATGGGTTGTAAAAACCCTTTCGGGCATATAACTTCATAGACATAAACACGATGTTATGTTGATATGTCACAATTATTAGCGCTGTTCGTTTGGAAATACAGTTGCTGTCATACTTTTATTATAATGACAACAGGATAAAAAGGGTATTACCTTTTAAGACTAACTTTATTTAATTTTGACAAGCCTTCGCACATAAATGTACTTCATCAGGTGATTAAGTGAAATATTTACATAGTTTATATACAGCAGCTAAGTAAGCTCAAGTAGTTGAGTAGATTATGACATCATCATTGATCTTCTTAATATTGATTAAAAGTTACAGTCGAACCTGCTCGAGCGACCACCTGTCTTTTGGGGACAAAAGATGGTGGTTCTTTAAGACATGTGGTTATAAGACCACCCATCTTATGGACCCGCCATCTTGTGTCCCCAAAAGCAATACCATAAGATAATTTACTTGTATTAATTGTCTTGAATGACAAGCTCCAAAGGGCGGTCGCTTAAAGTGGGTTTGACTGTACTACCCTATTTATCCTGTTGTCATTATTAGCGGACTAACGCGGCTACCACAACATACATTTTTTTATTATAATGTCTTTCTTTGTAATCTATTGTTTATAGATATTTGTATAAATAATCTAAATCTGGACCCAAATCATCATTCTGCAAAAAGAATAAATGAGCATGTCACGTGCATTTTATGTGCCAACTGGTCACTTTAGATTCATTTAGAATATCATAAGACATAAAAAACATAGTAAAATGCTATAATTGCGACAATAGCAGCTAACCTACTGATATTATTGTCATCTAGATCCTGGTTTCACTCATGATAGGCAGCCATGTGTCCAAGTTTCGTTGCCATATCAAAAAAGTAAAAAAATCTTTGCACCAACAGACTGACTGACAAACAAAGATACCAACTTATACTAGTTGCCTGCTACAACTAAAATGTAGTGGAGTATCCTGCTCAGAGGACTGGCGTCTCAATATGACCTATTGCTATGCTAACTATCAGCTATTGTGATGAAGGGCAGTCAGATAAAAATCCTTTGGGCAGAATGCCCACCATCTTACAACACGCACGCACGCACACGCACACAGACACATGTGCGCACGCACACACACATGCACACACAGACAATTAAGAAACATATACATACCTTATATGTAGGCATATTAATAAGTAAAATGTCATATTGTATCAATAATATGGATATTTCATTTCTCAAAATGGCGGAAAAAGGGGCATGGCTTGTGACGTCATTTCCTGACTATTTTACGGAATTTGAAAAGTCTACCCTCGATTTTTTATTATGTCTTATGATCCTCTAAAGGAATCTGAAGAGAAATTTAGGGTACATAAAATGCACACGAGACCTCCCTCAGCCACTGGACTATTATCTTTTAATTTTATTTGAAAAATGTTTTTTGTTGACATTGGAGTGCTAGGAGTCCAATATATCTAATACATGCCTAAACCCTTTCACCAATGAATTCCTCAGCTATCATTTTCAAGGACACTATGCGGGAAAACTGCAGAATATTTTGAAACTAATTTGACTGGAAAACAAATTTACTCGTGAAATGACTGCCGCTTTTACTAAGCCAGTCATTTCAGTGAAAAAATTTCAAAAATTTGTGCTAAGTTGTGTTTAAAAGTCATAATGTACAATGTAGGTAAGGTTACTATTCACTGTAATTGTCTTGGCCGCATAGGGGTTATTAAAAGGATGTCTCACCTTTAGTTCAGATACCTGAGTTAATTATTCTCTTTGCCATGCTAGTAATAGAGCCAGGTCTAATAATCTCTGATAACCACAATCACATGCTGAGCCTCTTTACAATTCAATGGTATAGGTGTGATAATTGGCCTGTGAGGGCGCTGGCTTAAGATTAGAAATAACACACAATGATCTGCTTAACCCTATACTTTCTGCAACCCAGGGTTTTAAGAAATACTCTTGCCTGAATACCTTTACTACAGTAATATTATGAAAACAATTTGGCATAGCACACTAACACCCTTCAGATAGACTGATGCAAACAGTCAAACTAATATTCAGCAAGTCCCAGTTTTGAAAATAAATAAAAACATGCATTTATTTGACAGAAGGGTGGTCTATCTTTAACTCTATCCATTCCAAATTTTAAATGTATTGAATTATGACATAAAATTAATTACTTTTGAAAATTCAACATAGGAATGACTGATTTTGTTGCAATGCCAGTCATTTCAATGTAAATTTTTAAAAAGATTATCATATCTTGTCCCCAAATGGCTTGGACCAGGTAGGGTGTATATCTACATTTGGCTTATATAGCACATGTAATATCCCTTTTCTTTGTTTCAGCTGGACAAACCATCAGCTGCACCATGCACAAAGCGACTAAGAGAAGAATTGCCATCACAATCAGCACCTATTTAGCAATTTTAGCTATATCCACACTAAAATCCGTAATAGGCTTGGAGTAGAGAAAGCGTCAAAGCTAGTGTTTTGCTCCAGGATGTTGAGAGGGCTGTCTGATTTGGACTACTAATTAAACCTAATTAAGCCTTTTAAGTTTTAATTGTATGTATTTGATAAAAATGTAATAATAACTCATATAATAAATGGATTTGTTTAATATAGTGCTTTTGATGCAATCTCTGATTTCTTGTTATTTTTTAATAGGATTATGATGCATAAGAGTATGGTGATATGTCCAACATAGTTTTGGACAATTTTGGACTGGTTTAAACCATTTAAGACAGGTTTTAGACAGGTTTTGGACAATGTCTGCTCAAAGTTAGTTTTGGACTGTCCAAAACCCAACCCTGGCAAATGGAGCAATGGTTTCATGAGAAGTAATAACAAATGGAGCAATGGTTTCATGAGAAGTGATAACAAATGGAGCAATGGTTTCATGAGAAGTGATCACAAATGGAGCAATGGTTTCATGAGAAGTGATCACAAATGGAGCAATGGTTTCATGAGAAGTGATCACAAATGGAGTAATGGTTTCATGAGAAGTGATCACAAATGGAGCAATGGTTTCATGAGAAGTGATAACAAATGGAGCAATGGTTTCATGAGAACTGATTACAAATGGAGCAATGGTTTCATGAGAAGTGATCACAAATGGAGCAATGGTTTCATGAGAAGTGATAACAAATGGAGCAATGGTTTCATGAGCAGTGATCACAAATGGAGCAATGGTTTCATGAGAAGTGATAACAAATGGAGCAATGGTTTCATGAGAAGTGATAACAAATGGAGCAATGGTTTCATGAGAAGTGATCACAAATGGAGCAATGGTTTCATGAGAAGTGATAACAAATGGAGCAATGGTTTAAACGAAATCAAGGATTTCTTTTTTCACGAGAGAGTTGATACTTACCTCCCTAATACTTTTGATATTGCTAAATATTGGCTTTCACTCAATAAACACTCAGATTAAAACAGTTAGGTGCCCCTACTGGGCAGGGAGTCAGAGCGTAGTCTGGCGGATGCCAGCCCCACCACCGCGCATGCGCAGACTAGCACTTCCTCTGACTAATTTATTGGCTGATACACATGCAACTATAAAGAGCCTGAAGACCGAGCCTCTGTGGGGTGGAGGCCGGGTCCGTATCTAGGGAGGTAAGTATCAACTCTCTCGTGAAAAAAGAAATCCTTGATTTCGTTTATTTCACATCAAGAGTATACTTACCTCCCTAATACTTTTGATATTGCCAGAATTCGACAGTGAATTCGGCGGGAGGGAGGCGAGGTCAAAAGACCAGCTCATCCGTATACGCTTTTCTGCGTTTAAGGCACTTAAACTTCTGAAACTGTATGAAAAAACAGTCAGGATTTGACTAACCATCGGATAACACCCCCGATGTATGAGAGATGACCGAATGTCATATGCGCTCCCCCCCCTCCTTCCTGGGAGGAAGAGTCGAATGACCTCAATGTCCTATACGCTCTCTACGTACAAGTGCCATGTACTACAGGACAGAGACGAAAAAACTCCATTTTCGTATACTCTCAACAATGAACCACATAAATACACAAAACCATCATCATATAAATAACGGGTAACGTGACAAGACAATCAACAATGGACAACCCATACACAAGACTGACCTTGTTGAAATGGCTGCTGACATCCTCGTCCCATTGGTGAAGAACGATGCAGTCCCAAAAAAGTGGTTGTTTCCATAAATTAATTGTGAAATATATAAGCAATGACGAAACCCCATCAAAAATATATATGCCTAGTTATTTTTTCAAAATCGACAAGGCGAGAGGATTAGAGGTGTCACGGAGATAATGGTCTGTAAAACTTGACTCACAGTGCCACTGAGCCACCGACATAATATCATCCACAGGGACCCCATTAAATAGGGCAGTGGATGTCACTACGCCGCGGACACTGTGAGCCTTGGCCACGTCAACCTGCTTCCCGGTGGCGGATTTATGGCAAAACTGAATGCATTCTACAATCCACCTGGAAATGGTGTCCTTAGAAGCCCTGCCATGGGGTTCAATATATGACAACCATAACGCTGACTGGTCGGTGCGCCACTCCGCCGTACGTTGTTTGTACCGGCGAAGCGCCCGGACAGGACACCATGCTTTAGAATTAGGATCATATCTAGTTAAAGCAGGCAAAATAATAGGTTGACCTGGATATTTCAACGACTGATTTTTAGCCAAGAAATTAATCCTAGGTAGCAGCTTAAGGCCTTCCCCTGAAACCACAAAACGGTCATCCTCGGCTGATAAGGCATGAATCTCACTCCTACGCCTAGCCGAGGCCGCAGCAATTAAAAACACAGTCTTCAGTGTTAATAGTTTCATAGAAATGGAACTAAGTGGTTCAAACGGCTTATCACCTAGTACTTGAAGCACTAGCGATAAACTCCAAGACGGAATCACCGGTGGATTCCTTGGTCTTAGATTGCCCATGCCTTTAATTAATACATTTAATGTATTCACTTCATCACTTCCCCTCTTAGCCAAGCAAGGAATAACAGACATTAAAGCTGACTTATAACCAGCAATAGAGTTAGGCTTGAGGCTATAGGCATCATAGAGGTGACAGAGGAAATCAGCTACTACCTGAATAGATGCATCCATTGGATCAATACATCTTTTTTAGCACCATTCTGCAAATCTGTTGATTTTATAATTATATGCTCTGGAGGTTGACCCCCTCCTGGCTTTGGCCATAAACATGGCTGCTTGCTCAGAAAAGCCCTCCTTAAATCTAGATTCCTTGACAACATCCACGCAGTCAATCTGAACATTGACGGATTGTTGTGAAGGGCCTTGCCCTGGAAGATAATATCGTCCATCAGAGGCAGAGGAACCGGATTGCAGACCAGAAGGTCCAGCAGATCCGTATACCATGATCGGCTTGGCCAATCCGGGGCGATCAGAAGCACTTGGCATTCCTCTTGTCTGATTTTCTGAAGAATTTTTGGAATCAGGATTGCTGGAGGGAATGCGTATGCATACATTCTCCCCCAGCTGATAGCTAACGCATCTGTTGCGAAAGCGCTTGGATCCGGAATCGGAGAGACGTACGTCGTCATCTTCGCATTCTTCTTCGTTGCGAACAAATCGATGTTGGGTTTCCCCCAATGGTCGAACAGACGATCCGCCACACATTGATTTAGTTGCCATTCCGTGGGTAAAACACTCATCCTTCGGCTCAATGAGTCTGCTAGCAGGTTTAACCTTCCCGGAATATGAACTGCTTTCAAGGTAATCTGGTGATCCAGACACCAACAAAGCAGTCTCCATGTCATCATACAGAGACTGGGCGACTTCGTTCCGCCCTGGCGGTTTATGTAAGTCACAACTGTTGAGTTGTCTGAACGAATAAGAACAATCTTGCCCTGAACTTTCTGTAAGAAATGTTCCAGGCCCAGGACTACTGCTCTTAGCTCCAGTAGATTTATATGTTCCTTTGACTGTTCCAGATTCCAAAGCCCTGATATCGTGGACTCTTCCAGGCAAGCTCCCCAGCCCTCCATCGATGCATCTGTATACACAGTCACCTGAGGGTGGGGAGGGGTTAGCATAACCCCCACCAAGAGATTCTCTGTGTCCAACCACCATTGCAGGTGATGAATCAGAGGCGCCAACACTGACACATTCGAGTCCAGCGAACCTGTACTCTGGGTCCATTGTGTCATGAGAAATAACTGGATCGGCCGCCTGCGTAAGGCGGCCTGAGGAATGACTGGTTCCAATGAAACCATCAACCCCAGCATTCTCAAGTAAACCCGTGCCAGGACATGACGACTGTCGCACACTGACTGAATTAATGAGATGAGTTTCTGAACTCTCTCCTGAGTAGGATAAACATATCCTGTCTCTAGATCGAAGAACATCCCCAGGTAAACAAACTTCTGGGATGGAATCAGCTCTGATTTTGGGAAATTGATCATCCAGCCCAAGTCTGTGAGAGTTTTCAAAACAATCTCCAGACTGGCCGATAAACTTTCCCGGGTGTGCGCTTTCAACAGCCAGTCGTCTATGTACGTGTGGACTGCTATGCTTCTCCTGCGGAGGTATGCGGTGATCGCAAGAACCACACGGGTGAAAACCCGAGGAGCTGTGGAAATTCCGAAGGGTAGCACCCTGAATTCCCACTGTCTGCCCTGGAATGCAAATCTCAGGAAGCGACGGAAACTCCTGTGTATGGGGATGTGGAAATAAGCGTCCTTCAAATCTATCGACGCTGTCCACATTCCCCTCTCTAACCCAGCCAACACCGAGCGCACAGTCTCCATCTTGAAACTGGGCGTCTCTATGAACTTGTTCAATGGCTTGAGGTTGAGAATTGGTCTCCACCCTCCGGTGTTCTTTGTTACTAAGAACAGGGTTGAATAGAAGCCCGGACACCTCTGTGCCGGCTGAATAGCTTCTTTTTGTATGAGGGAATTTATTTCCTCCTCGATACACAACCTTTGATCTGGATCTCTCGGATTTGGAGTCCAGATCGGCACTAGAGACAGTCGCGATGGCGGGCCTGTCATCCAATCGGGATGATACCCGACTGAAAGCCATCGCAAGACTAAACGGTCCTGAGTTAACCGTTCCCACTCTTGCATGTGGTCGGCTAGCCGGCCTCCCACCGGTCCACCTAGGGATAGAGGTGGACATAAGGAGTGCAAGAGCGGCACTGTCTCCTCTGCCAGAAACACCGGCGCGGTTCTCACCGCGGTAACCGTCCCATCAGGAACGATTACCCCGCCCAGATCCTCGCGCGCCACGACCAGCACCGCGCGCACCTCGGTGCGCGGGCGGCTGCCTGGCTGACTGCGCCTGAGGAGCCTGCGGCCCCCTCGCTGCTGGCCGAATCGCACGCGGCCGAGGCCGGCGCTGCGATGGTGGTTGGCCTCTGACCTGGCCACTACCACCTCGAGCCTGCAGGGGACGATACGCAGGGGGTGCGGCGCGAACGTTGGCACGACGAAGCACCTCAAACTGCTCGCGCAGCGCCCTCTGGTTATTGACCAGAGTAACCGTCTCCTGGAGGTGCCTACACCCCTCACCTCCAAAGAGACCAGGACCTGTCATAGGCGTACGTAGTAGCCTATTGTAGAGGTCCTGGGACGGGCACAGATTATCCAAGGCAAAAGTGCGCCTTGCCCGGACACTCCTGGTCACCGCCCGCGTCATACAGTCCAGAGCCAGGTTGATACCATCCTGGATGGCTCGCTGGACTGTGACCGGACTTGGCTGGCGCGATGCGGATGCTGTTACTACCCCTTGTAACAGCTGGGAGACGTGGGACAGAGCGGCAATCGAAGCCCTCCCACTCTCCTCCGCATCACGCAACGCGGCATTTGCTGAACGCAACGCGTTCGAACACAAGACTCCCGTGTCAGAACGGGAGCCTGGCCGCGCATCCTCACCCAAAGCCGCGCGGTCATCCACGCTCGGCTTCGGTACCACACCGTACCGCTGGTAGTCCAGGGGCACGATGCGGCAACGCCTGGCCACCTCGCGCGGGGCCTTAGCGAGACGTCCACTCGACTTAATGGACGTCTCCGCCGCCTCGAACATGTCTACGACATGCTCTGCCAGCGGCAGAGAAGGCATAGCGTTAGCAGTAGGCTTACCAGCTAACCACGGCCTATGCTCACGCTGGCTAGCCGACTGCTCCACGGGCAGATCTGGTCTAACACTCACCAACCACTGGCAAGCGTCAGACCAATCCTCCTCCGTGGCTAGCTGCGAGCGCTCTACAAGACGGGGGCCTTCGTCTTCCTCCAGAGTGCAAGCAACAGAGCTTGACGGCGGGTACGCTGATATCCCTGGCAAGCCAGGGAGAACATGCGGGCCTGACAATACCGGCATGCTAATATCACTGGTTTGACCAGGAGCAGGCGCCGTGGTAGAGCGCGGGGCATATACCGCCCCACCACGGCCCCGGCCAGCACCAGCGACACTCTCGGCAAGCCGAGGTATGCGGTACCGCTGGCCTTCAGCGCCCAGGGCCACAGTCTGAACCGTGGATTCTACCCCTGGGAGAGTAGAACCGTGGAAAAAAGGCGTCTGTATTCCCCGCGAGGGGCGCACAAACGTCATATTCCATGGCCACGTCTTCAGACGGCGACCCCAACAGGTAATCATCATCCTCCTGGCCAGAAAGATTAGACTCCGGGTCAGCAAAGAGAGCTAACCCGGACTGGCCAGGGAAGGTGCCATACGAGGTACTGGTAGCCGCGGTGTGCGGATACACCTGGACTGATGAGCAGCCCGCGGGTTCCAGCGACGACCGTCCACGGTCCCTATTGGGCGCGGCAATAAGCCTGCTGCCAGGGCCGTGGAACACCCCCTCTAATGGGGCCACCTCTGAATCTTCAAACAACGGAAGCGTACTAAGGAACGTTGATTCAGAGGTGGGGATTACCTGCTCCGAAGCAGATGATGAGGTCAATAAAGGATTTGGTCCAGGAAGCATGCCACGAAGCAACTCTGGAACCAAATCCTTGATTGTCCTCCTCATCTCTCCCAACATCTCGGTCCGGAAGGCCTCCATGTCCACCGCGGACGAGGCCTTCCTCTTACCCTTCTTACTTACGACCTCTTTTTTCAGCTTCTTTTTCTCCTCCTCCAACTTGTCCTTCGCCTGCAAGCACAAGAATTCGGACATTAGCTCGCCCCCCCAGTGCTTACATATCTCGCAATTAAGCAAGGGACCACAGGGGCTACACTGAAAACATAGATGAGGGCCAAACTTGTCCCTCAAAAATCGTCCACAGGACGCACAACCAGGTCTCTGAAAAAGGCCAAAGGACGAGGAGTATGAGCAAACTAGTTAAGCTTAGAAAACTCACCAACTCAAGAGAAGAAAAAATGATCATAAAGATCATAATTTTTATCAGAAACCAGCTTCGGACAACTTTAATTGTAAATAAAGAGCAAGACTGATTATGACGTCATTAATCCTATGACAGGAAAAAATCGATCCACAACAAACATCCCAGTGCAAGGACGAATTGTATCTCTAACCAGAACATGTGCAGAATGGACATTTCGACTACACAAGCATCAGATAAATACTGATAACAATGGCAAATAGTGTTAATTATCTCCCTTTCTCATATCAATAATTAATACCTGACACCTTGTCTAGACAAACCATCCAACCTGATGAACTGGAGCACTCCACCACTGAACGCCTCTTAACTCTCTCCACCTCAAGGGGAAGGAATTGGATCAAGAGGGCAAAGTGAGAAGACCTTTATAATAGGCCTCCAACTCACTGGACATAGAATTTTTGGTTAGATAACCTAACAGTATTAGTAGGAAATGGAACCATGGTGGAGACACAAACCCTCTGCTGATGTCATGTCCTTATTTCTCCTTCACACAGACCTGTGGACATAAACACAAAGAGAGATTAGTCTTATATAGCACCTAGTTGAAAAAAAAATCAACTAATTAAGGCGCTTATCACGTTTAGCGCGAGTCCCGGAAACACATTACAACGGGACAAAACTCGCTAATTTTACTAGAAGTCACCTGATTAAACGAAATCTAGGATTTCTTTTTTCACGAGAGAGTTGATACTTACCTCCCTAATACTTTTGATATTGCTAAATATTGGCTTTCACTCAATAAACACTCAGATTTAAAACAGTTAGGTGCCCCTACTGGGCAGGGAGTCAGAGCGTAGTCTGGCGGATGCCAGCCCCACCACCGCGCATGCGCAGACTAGCACTTCCTCTGACTAGATTATTGGCTGACACACATGCAACTATTAAGAGCCTGAAGACCGAGCCTCTGTGGGGTGGAGAGGCCGGGTCCGTATCTAGGGAGGTAAGTATCAACTCTCTCGTGAAAAAAGAAATCCTAGATTTCGTTTATTTCACTTCAAGAGTATACTTAACCTCCCTAATACTTTTGATATTGCCAGAATTCGAAAGTGAATCTGGCGGGAGGGAGGCGAGGTCAAAAGACCAGCTCATCCCTATACGCTTTTCTGCATTTAAGGCACTTAAACTTCTGAAACTGTAAGAAAAAACAGTCAGGATTTGACTAACCATCGGATAACACCACCGATGTATGAGAGATGACCGAATGTCATATGCGCTCCTCCCCCCCCCCCCTCCTTCCTGGGAGGAAGAGTCGACTGACCTCAATGTCCTATACGCTCTCTACGTACAAGTGCCATGTACTACAGGACAGAGACGAAAAAGCTCCATTTTCGTAACTCTCAACAATGAACCACACAAATACACAAACCATCACCATATTAATAACGGGTAATCGTGACAATACAATCAACAACGGACAACACATGAACAAGACTGACCTTGTTGAAATGGCTGCTGACATCATCTTCCCATTGGTAAAGACTGATGCAGGCCCAAAAAAGTGGGTGTTTCCATAAATTAATTGTGAAATATATAAGTAATGAGGAAAAACCTCCTCAAAAAATATAAACCGAGTTATTTTTTCAAAATCGACAAGGCGAGAGGATTAGAGGTGTCACGGAGATAATGGTCTGTAAAACTTGACTCACAGTGCCACTGAGCCACCGACATAATATCATCCACAGGGACCCCTTTAAATAGGGCCGTGGATGTCACTACGCCGCGGACACTGTGAGCCTTGGCCACGTCAACCTGCTTCCCGGTGGCGGATTTATGGCAAAACTGAATGCATTCCACAATCCACCTGGAAATGGTGTCCTTAGAAGCCCTGCCATGGGGTTCAATATATGACAACCATAACGCTGACTGGTCGGTGCGCCACTCCGCCGTACGTTGTTTGTACCGGCGCAGCGCCCGGACGGGACACCATGCTTTAGAATTAGGATCATATCTAGTTAAAGCAGGCAAAATAATAGGTTGACCTGGATATTTCAACGACTGATTTTTAGCCAAGAAATTAATCCTAGGTAGCAGCTTAAGGCCTTCCCCTGAAACCACAAAACGGTCATCCTCGGCTGATAAGGCATGAATTTCACTCCTACGCCTAGCCGAGGCCGCAGCAATTAAAAACACAGTCTTCAGTGTTAATAGTTTCATAGAAATGGAACTAAGTGGTTCAAAAGGCTTATCACCTAGTACTTGAAGCACTAGCGATAAACTCCAAGACGGAATCACAGGTGGATTCCTTGGTCTTAGATTGCCCATGCCTTTAATTAATACATTTAATGTATTTACTTCATCACTTCCCCTCTTAGCCAAGCAAGGAATAACAGACATTAATGCTGACTTATAACCAGCAATAGAGTTAGGCTTGAAACATCGTCGTGTC